>JAGTTH010001470.1:0-52664 GCA_022606485.1 Agraylea sexmaculata | reverse complement strand
ATTGTCGGTAATCCATTTAACTATTACAGTTGCATGCGACATCGACAGGACTGCTCTGTCCGAATGAGTATTCACCTTACAATCCAGGATATTAGAGTAAACCTGGATCAAGAAGATTGATCGGAATTTTATTAATATTCGCAATTGATTTTTTTTTATTTTACAATTATATATAGTGGAACCTCAATGTTTTGATATACGACATTGGCTTGGAATACGTGCGATGTATGTATGTATGTCACATTATTGTTTATTTTCCACTTATTTCATATGGAAAAAAGTTTGAAATTGTCCAAGGATCAGTAATTTTTTTTTAAATTGAGGTCTTATTGGAATTTGCCATTTTATGGTTGATTGAAAGGCCCTTCGAAACTTGGTTATAAAAAATATTAAAATAAATAAAACAATATTTGTTATATAATATGTGTAGTAAATTTCAAACTTTAGACATTCTACAAGTTACCAACTGTCGTGATTGTTCACAAAACAATATCACAATGATATCACTAATCAGAGCCATGTGAGGTAAATAAGATCTTCTCTCAATGGGTATAAAGTTTTGAGACTCTTCAGACAAAGGGGGAATAATTTTTAATTTAAGAATTATAAATTTTATAAAAATAGACATGGAAATTATTTATAATGTTCTATTTGATTGTTAATATAAATATGTCACGCTACATTTTTTTTATCAAATTAAAATATATCTTATAGTTCTTATTGAACCAAGGACTGTTTGATGTAATTATTTCGTCAGGCCATGGCTCCAACAGTTTGACAGCAATGTTTGTACTTATCTCCACGAAAAATGATTTGGGCCGTTCATTTTTTATTGGTGATAGTGCTGCCATATAAAAAAACTTTAAAATATCAACAAAACAAAAGTTGTACAGTAAAATTTAATCCCATTGTCCCGGAAAACCACACAAAACTTTAATACTCCGATTTAGCCGAGTGAAATCCTCCACAAATCGGTATTTTCACTATCTTTCCCATCGATAACATGTGCCACAATTGTAAATGGGAAAGTTGTGTAGGATATTTAGTATAGTTTGGTTATTTGTATTAAAGGGTTGGTAAAAATTAGTTGGCTATAATGTCGTGTTTGAGCCTTTGTTACACATTCCGTGTCCGAACTTTACAAATAATTACTTCAAATTCGACACAGCCTTAACTTTTCCAATCGGCCGCTTTGTGATAAATATAATTTGTATTGTACATATTTATTTCTATCGATTTTATATGAAAAGTTACTTTATTCAATAATTTTGTTCTCTGCGCGTTTCGATGCATTTTCAATAACCTAGAATTACAATTATATCGACAAATATGAAATACACGTTGGATTTATCAATAAATGTATAATGAGACAGATGGATAAAAAAAATGTGCGTTGTTTGAAAATCCAGTATTATTGTTAATGATCTTAACTAATTGTATTTTTTATCAGAAGTTTATATAATGTGAAAAATTATAATTATATCTTATTTTAATAAAAGTGTACAATAAATGGATCTTTTTAATACACAACAATTTGAGGAGTAGAAATTAATTGACAAATTTTTAAATACGGATCCTCTATTAGTGATAGTCATATTTTATTTAAAAATCCAGAATGTGAATAATTCGATACCATCATATTTTTTTATATATTATGTTTGTAAATTTAATAAATTCTCATACACAAAATAACTATGGGTTATTAAGACAGAAACTTATTTCTTGGAAATATGTTCTTTGAGTCCAATATCCAGTTTTACTGTTAATTATCTTAACTAATTGTAACTCAAGTTTATTTATAGATTGTTTGTGTAAAAACGTATGTCATATATAATAAAATATAAAATGACATACTAATAATATAATGTAAATGAAAATCACACCTAGGTATATATTATTATGTATCAAAATTTAATACTAATATTTTGTATTAATAACCCTAAATAAATATATAAAGTATATTAGAATTTTCAAATATCTTTGAATGTTTGCTGAAATGTAATCCATTGAAAAACTGTAAAATGTGACATGGAAGTTGATTTTAATAGAAGTGAATAATGCTTCTTGAATACCAACTCAGTATATTTATTGATAAAGCTGTAGGTTTGAGTAGTAGTAGTAATAGTCGTTATAGTCAATATGGTTTTGTTAAAGGACATCTTAAATTTTATAAACTCTTTGTTTGAAAGTGTCTAGAGAGGTAATCTCGCGAAGAACTGTGATTAGGAAGAAGTGTTGAATGGGGTTTTGAAGTATAGTTATCGGTGCAGATTGGAAGGTATTTGTTATCATCGATGGCGGAGAAGCAATGCATTTGTGGCAATTATGATGGGATTTGAACAAGGAGATGGAGGGAAGTTCCTTATAAAGTGTCTCTTGTGCAAACATAATAGATAAGACCTACATGGAAACCGAGTGCTGCTAAACTAATGAACGAAAGATAAGCTTCACTAACTTGCTTCTTTACTAGCTGCTTTTAAAATAGTCAACGTCTATTCAATAATACTTTAACGGTATAATCCATATATTGATCAAGAATCAATCAGTATTAGGCTACGATCCCACAAGGACTGTCTACGCCGTAGTCTGCAGTCTACGATAACTATTTTACTTGTAGACATTTTTTAGTATACCTACTTCTCTTCCACATAATTTAATAAAAGATTTATTAAATTTGGTCAGGGATAGTTTATATGGAGTCCAAAAATTTTGCACTTTTATGATAAATATTAATAAAATGTAGGCAAAAAATATACAGATTAAACCCAGTACAAAAATATTAAGCTGTATGAAAAAATATAGAGCCATTGAAACAGATGTATTGAAAACAATAAACTAGACTTAATAACTGAACCAATAATTCAACATATAATATTCAAAAAGTCTAAAGATCAAATTTAAGTGACCATCCATGCTAATTATTAGAAAATTCTACTTATGCACATATTAAGTATAATATATTATTTATTAATACAAAGGCTCTTAAAACTCAATATGTCATGCAAAATGACAAACTTATCTAAATTATTCCCCATATAATATTCGCTTAAACAGATTCATTCACCTTGAATATTCATTTTAAAAGTTAATTATTTAAAATTTAAATACCTAGGTTAAAGTCACATAGTGAACTAGTCGAGTAGAGCAAAATCCTGGATTAAGGTTGAAACGTGTCAATATGATGGTAATGAGTAAATAATAATAATATATTCGAATAATCCTTTGAATAATGCAAATATTGGATAAATATCTTAACCACAAACATACAATATCAACATACATAAATTCATTATTTAAAGGTATATTTATATACGTATTTAATACTTGAAGAGTGAAGAGTAGGATGTTTAATCATTTTAAAATTATTAAGTACATTTATAATTGAAAATATGATATTTAATACTGTGATTATATAATTTAAATGTGTATAAATTTTAATGGTATAAAAATAAACAAAATGAGGAGGATTACGTTAAATTGATTTAACGGTCTTAGAACAGATATTTACTTTAAGGTTGTATTCAATATTTAGTTTAAGCAATAACCAACCAACCAATCAAGAAAACAAATACAAATTAGCTTTGTATCATTTAAATAAATATATATATATGTGAAGTTATTTGTCAAGGAATTACTCAAAATATAATATTCATAAACGGTCAACTCGTTTTTTTAATATTCATCGCAAGATTTGATAACTAATTGCTTATTTGATTAAATTTATATGTTTATAATATAGCCAAATAGTTACTTATTGAGTTTATGATAATTTAAAGTAGTTATGATTTAAAAAAATATTTCTTCGGCGAAATTCGTAATAGAATTTCAATTCCAAAAACAAACTGTTGCAACTTTACCAGTGATTTTTATAATAAATTATCTAATAGATCGACCAAAATAAATTTTATAGGAATATATAATTGATATATTTAATTATTTAGAATAGAACCTCGACATACGTCTTTAATCCATTCCAGATCCTGGGACGTATATTCCAATATGAAATAAAGTGAAATTTATAATAGCATGACATGCTCTTCTATATAATGATGTCTTTTTTATTCTAACGAGTGCATCTATTTTTTATATTATACGATTATCGGGTATTATTATAAACCAAGGTCGTAAATAAAGCAAAATATTTCTCTCTCCAAACATGACGTACATATTATATCGAGGTTCCAATGTATTGGGAAATTCAAAATTATGATTCCATTATAACGAATATCTGTAGCCTCTATAACGGTTGTAAGTATCAAAATGGTTTAATTAAATTAAATTATAAATTGGGTTATAAAGGTGGGTTTAGAACAAAGCAGATAAGAGATAACACATGCGGGTTCTTGCCATACTTTTGTTTATCGAGCCAACCACCATGTCCTATAATAATATTATAATTAATCACTATTATTTAACAATAAATATTCATATTAGTTATATTTGGAGCTACCGGTGGAATAGAATATAATAAAAGATGTAAGTATTCACATTTATTGTGCCGTCGCGTCGGTCGGTAATAAATCAATATTTTATAACTTTTTTATAACCATGTGCAATTCAATAAAAAATAGGCGTTAAAAATACACGAATAATAAAAAAAAATCATGAATATTTAGCAAAAGTATCAATTTTTTTTTGTAAAGTGAATTACAGTTATTTACCCCGATAACTTATATTTTATTACGAGACTTGTTTTAATATAATATTAATTATTATACAAAACACTTATTATTTCTTCCAACATATTTTTTTCAAATGACTGTAAATCGATTAATCAAGATTTTTAATTTATATATTAATATTTAAAGATTTTTTTTTATAATTTTTATTTACATTTATTTTAAATGTGGGGTCTAAAAGATAATAAAATGTATTAAAAAACTATGAACGATAAATCAACTATCAATAATTTAATAAATTTTTTAAAAATTCAGGGTTAAATAAAATGAATAAAGTAAATAGAATGGATGACCAAAAAAGGGTTGTTTTTATAGTTTTTTTAATCAATAACTACCTAAAGTTATGATAAACTCAATAAATAATTATCCGACTGCATTATTAATATATTTTACGTTAAATTAAACAATTAATTAGTAATTAAATCTTGCGATGAATGTGAAAAAAGCGCGTCCACTGGTTACGAATTATGTATTAATTATAAATTCAACTTGTTTTCCTACTCTTGTTCAATTATGTGATAAAAAATACATTCATAATAATACTAAAAAAACTAAACAAATAAATAACTTAATTTGATACTTTGAGAGACTGTGTGAGTACAGAAAACAAGTTCTCAAAGTGCCCAATTAATATTATATTAATAACAATATAATTTTATATTAATAATGGCGATTTAGGTATATAGTAGTGTCTGTTAGATAATACATATTTAATATTTAATCACACCGTCTAGCCTCAAATATATATTTATGAAGCCTTCATGATCACATTTCACAATCTAAATTCTAAACAATATACGGCTCACTATCAAATATCACTCCGTTCATACAGTAATGACATCACTAGATATTTGGTTTAATTTTGAAATCCGATAAGGAAATAAATAAGCTGCTGATGATGATGATAGTGAGGTGCGTGTCGTTGGTGGAAGTCATGATCAAGAATACCAATAATTATGTTCAATCGTTTATGACGTGGACCAAGGTCGTCTATATTTTATTCTTTTACTAACAGATCGTAATAAATAATATAATACTGAATTTACGTTTAAAAGAATGAATCTATTGAATAAATTTTCCTTGAAGTTCTTCTTCCTTAGTATTGGAAGAATGTAATTTACTGAAATTAGATTATGATTGATTTCATGAATGTGTAGAGTAAATTTCACACTTGATCAGTATGCAAGACTTACTTAGAGAAGAAAGGGCCATAATTGGTCACAACCATGAAATCAACCTTAGTTGTATCATTAGTTTAATTAATAATTGTTATTTTTTATATTGTCATTATAAAAAATGGGATTAGATTGTGTGAATTATATAAAATGTAAATTATAGTATTTTATATAAATGATATGTCATGAGAAGTAATATCATGAAATACTCTAAAATATGGATTAGAAGTAAATTTTCATAATACTGAATAGTGCTTAATGTAAGAGAAAGTTCATGCTTTTTAAATAAATATTGATGAAAAGTTTTTTATTTTTTCATTCAGAAGATGAGTTTTCAAAGTAAATTATAAATAAAATAATTTACTACGCTTTTCATATTTATAGCAGAAAAATCTTATGCCACTTTTAGTATATTTTTTAATGATCGTATTGGAATTACATATTCGCCTCTAATTTATTTAAGTTCAACAAAAGAAAAGTTGATAAAGGGGGGCCTAAGATTTTTTTCGTAAAAAAAATAATGTAACAATAATAAAATTATTTATTATGACATTTTGTGAATCTTCGGTTATTATAAAGAGTGAATATATGATGTCGTCATAGCATAACAACAACAAAATTCTTTTTCAAGGTCAAGTTTAAATGAATAAACAATAACAACTATGTCGTCATAACGCCTAACGTTGCTGACCGTATTTGAATCAACAAGAAGTAAAATTTTAAACATGTTTTCATAATGTCTCAGGTTGCTGACCATGTGTGCCGTTTGAGGTTATGTTTTTTTTACGTACTATTGTTGTTTCATGAATTCTATGACATATGCTTACAATAATACATATTCAAATCAGGCGACCAATCACCTAATATATAAGTAAATACGCAACTAGCCAAATTGGACCATTAGTTTTGGTGTAGATGGATTACATGTTATGTGCTTATTCTTCAATTTAATTATTTTAGAATGAATAAAAAACATGTTGTATATTTTATAATATATATAATTATTTACGGTGTGTGTGCGGGTCTTCCAACCATCAGTGTTACCAGATGGAAGAAAAATAATTCATATAATTATTTTATTACAATTAATACATATCTAAAATCTCGAAACGGGTATTTTAATGATAATATTAATATTTTAATTTCAAAATAATATTAGAGATATTTAATAATGTATAATAAATGAAAATTCTCAAAAAACAATATTAATCGGGAGACTCGCTTTTTCAATATTATGATGAGTGTTGTCATCATATGAAAAATGCATTATATTATTTTATTAATAATTTTAATAAAACAATTCAAACTTCTTTCGAATGAAAAAACAAACAACGTATTATATTCGTATTATAAACAAATCAGAGCATTTAAAAATATTAAATAATTTCAAAATATTTTTAGATGTATTTAATTTTATAATGCATAATAATTCCACATTTTTATACTTCATTTTTAAAATAAAAAATTTCTTCTAAACAATAAAAAAAAACACTTTAAAGCAAAAATGAAATCAAAGTTTAAAATATAACTGTCTAATTAAAAAACAAATCAGAACATAAAAAACATTAACAAACCAGCGTGATAGCTCAGGGGATAAGACGCGTGGCTACTAATACTGTGGTCATAGGTTCGAATCCCGCTCAAGTCAAGAATTTTTAAAATTGATTTGTTCGGTTATTACGACTGGGAGATCGGGAATAATATTAATAAAATCCCGAGCAATCGTCTTGATCCAGGTTTACTCTGATTTTCTGTATTGTAAGGGAAATACTGATTATTAATTTGGTGACCTGTGTAACTAGTAATAGTTAAGATCACCGAAAGACAATTAATTAAAACGTTGTTGTGTCTAAAAACCCCTCTCAATAAAAAAGCTCCCAAGGGCGTAAATAAATTTAATAAAAATTAATTTTAATTAATAACAAAATATGTGCGATAATTCTCGTCGTTATTAGATCCAGAATTACTGTCCATAAATAATTCACGATCCTCTTTTGCAAGTTAAAAAAAATGTTTTTTTAAAGTTTGAGAATCTCATGTTATTCTTATTTTTATTGTAAAAATTTCGGCTGGTCATGGCTCTAATCAGTCCAACAGCAAGGAATAATGTTCAGGTGTAACAAGGGCTTTAATACAATTAAAAGGGATTTTTTACAATTTAAATTATAGTTAAGATAGATCACCGACAGACAATTAACACGTTGTGTGTATAAAAACCTCCTCAAAGAAAGCCCCATCAGAAATGTAGGTTCTCTGGTATTCCAGACGACTGTGTTCTCTTAATAATAATAAAAAAAAAAAAAAAATTACCCTAGTTGTATATAATTGTCTAAGGTTGTTGTGATGACATAATTATCAGCGGGGGTGGGCCATTGTGTAAAAAATGCAATGGGTCGTTTCACGGATTAGTCGCGAGATCGCGGAGGCTGTACGGCGATATAGTGACTAGTGGCTAGTGACTAGTGACTAGTAGCTATAAGAAGCAGCGCATGAGCATAAGAGACTAGCGAGGAGAGTTACAAGCACCAGAACAAGTCAGTGTCGTGCTTCACGTCTAACAGGACACATCCTGTACACATTCACTACTTTATCATTTAACACAACACAATACAAAGTTTACATTGTGATCATTCTATTACGGGAATTTATAACAATCCATCTGCAGTAAGTACACAATCATCTCTATATATATATTAAATTATTTGGCTTTTTCATTCATACTAATAGCCCTTTCAACAACATTCATTCAAACTTCTAATGACTACAAATGAATTTCATTCATATTCATAAATATATTGATAACATTTGTAACCTAACCCAAACTAACCACAATAATATTTTTTTCACTTTTTTTGAAGAAATAGCTTGACTTTTTTTTAAAAACAATAAAATATTTGTATATACGTTAGACATGCTTTAAAATTAAAGTTTTAATTTTAATAATTAATTAAAAGTAATAAATCATATTAATAACGAATGTGTTTATACATTTTCATTTTTATACATGTATGTACGTTTTTGTATGTACATCCAAAATATAAATAAATAAGAAATAATATACATATATACGTTTATGTGTTATTGACCCAAAATAATTAATTAATTGGACATGTTTTAAATATTCAGTTTTATTTGAATAATTAATAAAATGTTGCATATTAATAATTAATGTGTAAATTAAATGGCTGAAAAATATATTTTTCGTATCTACGATTTTGTATTACTGATCCATTGAAATATAAATAAATAATATATTGCTTAAGTTCGAATAAAATAATATAATATTTAGTACCCGAAAATAAAAGAAAGAGACTTTTTTTGGATTTCGAAAATTTTAAAATTGCCTTATCAATTAGTATTATATTATTTTAGTTTAAATATTAGTTGGTTTCTTCAAATAGTGAGCTACTAACTCGAGATTTAGTGGTTTTATTTTTAATTTGACTCTAGAGTTAGGTAGCTAACATTTATTAAAACCTGCCCTAATTACATTATTATTAGATTTATTTCCCAAACTAATGAAATTATTGTGTATAAAAAAAGTATGTACAATAGTGATTAACAATTTGCTGATATTTGACTCTTGAGTTTGTTAGCTCACATTTTAAAAAACCGGCTTTAAGTTATTTGATTAAATTTCGTAACCTAATGAAATATTGCTTTGCAGTTTTTATATAATAAATCAAATGTAAACAGCGACAAATTTGTGATGCACTCTCATAATAATATCTCGGTTATAAACAGAATAACCTAAATATTAAGACGGGCCGCAGATATTTGTGTGCATAAATCAGGATTATTTTAATATAGACTCTAGTCTAGACGATCATAGGTTCGATACCGGATTTGTGTGATCTTAATATATTAATAAACCGTATCTTCTGCATGGAGAATGCTTTAGATTCACTCTTCAACACTTTGACGTCTCAATGCGACGGCTTGTTAACACAAAAACCTATCTACAAATCACAAGAAGTGTGGTAAATTAATATTAATTTTTGTTGTTGTATTAATCACCCATCGAATTATGTACAACTTCAACTAATGAACAATACAGTATTAATAATTAGCGGCTATTCTCAAACTCCAAACAAACAAATCAAGTCAAATAAAGCCTCTGTTGTATTAAAGCAAGAGTCATTGTTTTGGACAAAGATGCCTGCCGAATTTGATTCTATTATTAAGGAGGCATGCTTTGAATATATTTTGTATGAAAACTATTATTTACACAAGACGTTGAGGTTATATAATTATTAAATATTGTGTATTGGAGACGTGACTTCGTGTATTCACTGTAATAATATCTTTCAAGAAATACTAATCATGGAATATCTATAATTTAATATTCAAGGACTCTCCGTAATACATAATATCGCCGGTTTTCTTGGCAAAATATTTAATTTTTAGATTTTAATTCTGTCAAGTAGGAATTTTTAATGCCAAAATATATCCAATTGAACGCAATACATAAAACTAACTCGATTTGATACACAATTTATACAGGGTGGAAATAAATTAACTGAGAATATTTGATGTTGTATCGCAAGAATAAGTGAAAAAATTTTTTTTTTATTATAATTTTTTTTTTAAATTATTAATCGTGCGTTTGGAATCGAGTTTGGGCCTCTTAAATACGTAATTAATCTTTTTAATTATTTTATTTATATTTAAAAAAATATTCACAGTTAATTCAAGTCCACCTTGTATAATATTTTTTATACAAATAAAAAAACCTAATTTCCATCTACTGCCTCCGTATTGAGAAGATTTTTTTTATAATTAATTTTATTTTACGTAACTTAAAAGCCGTATAAATATAAATGTATCACATATTAAGATACATTCGAATTTTGAGCTGACATTTTTAATTATTATTCATATTATCTATTTAGGATTTAACGGTTTAAAGTTATCAACTTACGACTCATTACGAAATATTATTTTAAATCGTCAGTTTTCTTTTCTTTCTGCGTAACTCCAAAATATTTGATTTTTATATTTTGACGCCATTTAATGGGAATGTTTAATATTTAATATATGGTAAAATTATTATGCAATTATTTGAACCCAATAAATAAATCTAGGTCTCATATTAAAAATGTTGTAAAAAGTAATATGAGTATATAAGTAAATAAAAATTAATAATCTTTAGTAAAATTTGGAAACATAGACTTATGCAGTTTGCAAAGAAAGACGACGATATAAAAATTAACAATAGTATACTCTTTATTTTTTACGTCTTTTGAGAAAATTTCAAGCTTTATACATTTTCAGTGGCGTGATGCTCTGCTTAATAAAAAGTAGTTTCATAATATTTCTTTAATGGGATTATATAATAATGATTTTTTAATAATGGTGTTGTACGGTGAAAATAATTAGGTTATGTTTTGGATCCATTTATTTTTATTTTGTTCTGTTTATACAAATATTATTAATAATAGCAGTAAAACGTATGCACATAAAAGAGATTGATTTGATCAATTTGTCAACGGGGATTATGAAAATAGTTATTATTGATTTTGAATTATGCCTTTGAGACGCAAAGGCCATTTTACCGCAGTATACTAATTAAGTCCCTATTGATTTTCAAATGATAAACATTTATAATATATATAAACATCAATTTTGACGTGTAATATCCGCAGTAAAAACCCTTTTAAATAATCTCAATTGAATAATATTTTTTTTGAAAAAATTTAAAAAATAGATTTGGAGACAAAATTTCCCGCCTGCCACATTCAGAATCTTTCAGATGAAAAATTTCTTCAACTAAGCCACGACTTATGGAATTGAACTTGAATGTCCTCCTCTATGTATTTCACATAATAATATAAAAATCCTTGTAAAGGTCGGTCAAAAGATTGGAAATGTTATAAATGTGTAATATGTACAAGGCTGAATTCCCTGGGGTGTCATTCCAAATTGTTTTCACATTACAAAATAAATCATTCTCGAACGTATATTTGTACAAATCAAATGTCAATTTTTGTACTTAAATGTCATACTATTGTATAAAGGGAAAAGTTGCTCATTTAAAGAATGTTGAAGCAATTTATATTAATTTGTTTTTTTTAGACGAAAAAAGGAGTCTTTATCGATTTTCATAGAACAGCTTGGGTTAAAATCCGAATAATACATTATAATCATATCACATATTTCAAACCTGTATATCTATTAAATTAATAATAATCATCACACATGCAAAAACATACATATGTTATTATGGATTAAATCCAAAATTTTATTTTGAATAAGTGGATTACAAAAAATATATAATATAATGAGTGTTGCGTTGTTATCAATTGCAATTAATAAATATTTAATGATAGAGAACTATTTATATTAGTGGAAATTAATTAGGTAATTAATTAATTAAATTCAAAGTTTTAGTCACTTGTTAATAGCAACCATATTTCTTTCCACTGTGTATTATAAGCTGCTGTCATTCTATGTTAATCCAAAATAAAATTCCATATAGCTTACAGGAACTGTATAAATATTACATTTGGAAAAATATAATTTTTACTTTTTATGATACTTAGGCCGGGTTTTTCTATGACAACTATTTATTTACTAAGTTTATTTCTTATGAAAAATGACGTCATTTACTGATCAATAAAAAAATATTCACATTGAAAAACCTGGCCCTATTTTATTATAATCAATTAATTTAAGATAATCTCGTGTTAAAGATGTGAAAAAAATATCCTAACCCTCTCTTCTCCCTGTTTAAGTGATTAGTCGCATTAGATTGTCAAGTACCGGCCACGTATCAACGACGTATTTATGTGGTATCGGCCACGTACTGAGAACCTATTCAGTCAAAATAAAAAAACTCTCAATTTTTTAAATGATGAATGTCGTCACTGATACGGGACCGCTACGTGATTACAACCTAAAGCCTAATTACATAAGAAAGTATCCGCCAATTAAAAAGCCGAACATGATATTATTAATAAATCACTCATAATGTGTATCATAAAATGTTGGCTCAGTTACCCATTTATATATAAATTAGGAGATCACTCGGGTGTTGAAACATGAGAGGTCGAGGAGAAGTGGACTACAAGGTTGAATTAGTGGTCGTCGAGGGGTGATAAAAATGGCGTGAAATATTCAACAGCCACTATGCCACCGAGTCTTGTCCCTATACTGGCTCTGAGGAATTCCTTTGACCTGATTCTTGCTTGCTTCCAGCTGGAATGTCATTCTCCTCTTACCCACAATTACGGATCATCCTCCACATTTCTAATACGTCATATTAAGCTAAATATGCGTTGTTTATTAAAACTTTTAAAAGGAAAATATGCATATTCTTTAGAATAGTCAAGGAAATAAGGGGCAGTTAAATGAATTTATGATATTAGGTTTGAGAGAATCCGTTACAATTTGGGATTCCTAGACGCGCCGTTAACTGACACCGTAATACAGTTGCTTTGCTGTACTTTTGATCGATTTTTTTTTGTTAATTAGTATATTTTTACATATATAATAAACCATCGATATGATGCGTATTGTTTTCATACATTGGAACTTGGACAGCAATACTACATGCGCATATTATACATATACTTCATATATACGCGAGCTGTGCCCACCTGCAACACTTTAGTCGCTAAAATCCGACACTAGAGAGTAAGAAAATTGTTTTTACAAAAATATATTTTTATTTATTTATTTATTTTGAGTGACATATTATTTGTCGTAGAATATATTAAGCAAATTTACCATATTAATGTTATTAGAAAGATCGATAAGTGACAGATAAACAGTACGAGCGGAAAAAGCAGCGGTCATACAAATCCTTTGGTGACAAATTCATCTTTGTCTCCAATATTCTTTTAAAGTATTATTGATGCTTCTATATATAATCTCATTATGGCTTCTGGAATAAGACATTCCTAAGACTCAGGTTCAGGTTCAAGTCCTGTATATATTTTTTGTTGTATTGAGGTAATTTTTCAGTTGTGATTTTCTTTGACGAGCTATCTATTTTTTGTTAAACACCCTTCGATAGAGCATTAAAATCGGCTACAAATAATATTGTATTGTATTTGATTGAGGCTGGAATAATAAATAATTCCCTTTGATACGACATTGTTTTGATATTACTGTAAATTTGTAACTTTGTAACAGACGACATATAAAACAGAGTGGCGGTTTGCACATGCCAACGACAGTAACAAAAAAAAAGTTAGCTACCCTTAAAAGCGAATGAATGCTCGCGTATGTTTATAGAAAAAGTTTTGCTCGAAAATGAAAACAAGCCGGCCTTATTCAAAACCGATAGGAGTACAAGTAACCTGAAACCTCCCCCATATAAAATATAATACCACACAACCACCCCCCTTATTATTAATTTCGTCCTCGCCCGCTTGCATATTTGAATAAATTTTATGCGAATTTTCTTTCTTTTCCGAAACGCGTTAAATTCGCCTTCGGATAATCAAAGTTTGCCGACGGAGCAGATGTGCTCGTCCTTTAATCTCAAAGTATTGACTCCGTTTCGAAGACCTCTTATTATTATAATAATTGCAACCCTTTAAATCAACTTCGGACTTCGTCGATACTCGTGAAATATTTTCGGCAAAGTAATAACCGGGAAATGTTTCAGTAGGGTCGGTCACTCAGGTACAAGGTTCGTTATGGTTTATGAATATTTAACATTTCATCAGAGTAGAGTAGCAGCTGATCTTATTGCTATTAAACAGCCGCATTTATCTATTCATAGTTAATAATATAACTAATCATATATAAATTATGAAGGGTCATTGAATGGAATCCTGAACCTCTTACTAAATAGTCTATGTGCATTATTCATATTAAAATATATATATCTTTCAATTATAAAACGATATGATGATCAAAAACTATCCAATAAAATATGATTTCAATTACTTAAAATAATTAAAGCTATGTTTATGAATACAATTTATTAATACTGTAGATTAATATTACTTTTTTTCTTAAGAGGCTGAATTTATTAATCTATCGACTATTGATTCTTCCGAAATATATCTTTGGTTAAAAAGAATTTTTCTTATAAATTTAAATAAAAACGAATTTTCTTAAAATCTTTGATATTTGCATATACATAAGTGTGATACATCAATTTGAAGGTATTTATTTGAGGATTAAATCAATGTAATAATTGTCAATAATTTATTTAAAATAAGACATCTCTAGAACGAAGTGTCATTTTTCTTCATAAAAAATATGCTTCTAAAATACTTTATTTTTTTAACTTCATAGTGTGTCATTTTTTCACAAAAAACTATGGTTGATTTTACATCGTTTTTTCTAATAATCTCATTTTATAAATTATTTAAGAAATAACACTTTTCTTTTTAATCGACGATATCACTTTTCATAGATGAATTTTAATAAATATTAACTAATTTCACAGTCAACTCTTGAAGGGAATCATATTTATTTCAGATTTTAATAATAAGCTGCTTTCTTTCCATTTTTTCTTCAAATTATTATTTTTTATATACCCACGCCTTGAGGGGCTTCTAAAAGGGTTTTAACAAATTTGTTTTTTTTACATACAACAACGTTTTAATTCATCTTAACTATTTCTAGTTACAGTGTTCACAGACTAAATAATCAGTATTTACCTTATAATACAGGAAATAAGAGTAAACTTGGATCATCTACCGGAGTTTATTAATATTATTCATATTGTTGCGAAATACAAATAGTTGTCACATAAACGATGACTTCTTCTTCTTATTTATAATTATTTATCTTCAATATGCGGATATCATAAATAATATTTTAATTTTTCCTGTTGTTATATTATATATCTCCGTGTTATTTTGTATTGTGATGTAGCAAATTGTGTGAGGAGAGTGAGAGTGATCTTACTCTCACTTTTTTTTCTCGTTCTCAGTATACAAAGCGAGCGAATGAAAAAGAGAACACTTTACAGACTTGTATTATTATATTTATGGCTAAGGGTTGGTATTGTAGAATGGGGTCGGTCTCGGAGGAGAGAAGGTTGTTTGACAGGAGGCTAAATAATGCGAATGTGGTGAAGGTGCCTCCTTGCCCTATTAATCGATTCTCTCTTATACGTCAGACATTAATTGCAAAAATTAACAATACTACGAAGATAAAGAAAATATATTTATAATACTGAATAGTGAGGTCGTTGTTATTTTTAGGAGAATTAATACAAAACGAGCGTAGCGGCTCCGTTGCGTAGTTTCGCTGTTGCGTAGTTAGAACGTAGTATAGGTATAATATCAATGAAGTTCAAGCTCCACCTATGATAATATGACCAATAATGACAAAATATAGTTTTAAAAAATAAGGTACCTACATTTCATACTTTTTAAAATTTCTAAAATTTGATCTTTTTGCTCATTTTTTAATTTATCTTTTTCTAAACTTCACAATAAAATCGACGAAAAACATATGGATGGATTATCTTTTTGAAGTTGACAATTGCAATGGAAAAATAATAATTTTCTTAATCTTAATTCTTAAATTAAATATTATAATGAATGGGAACGATTCCAGTTTTTCATATTAAAAATTCAATAATTTTTTTCAAATAATAACATGTATATTATATGTCAATATATGATAATAAATTGAATATGAAAAATTACATAAAATAATTTCAACAATATTTAATTTTGCGATCAGTTTTCAAAATACTAGCAATACCAGGCCTCTTTATTTTTATTAAGAGGATTTTTACAAATTTGGTTTTTAGACACAACAAAGTGTTAATTAATTGTCTGTCCATGATCTTAACTATTACTAATTACACAGGTTACTTATTAATAATCAGTATTTACCTTATAACCCAGGAAATACGAGTAAATCTGGATCAAAGCGATCGATCGAGATTTTTATAAATATAATTCCTGATCTTCCAGCCGCAATAACTGTTAACAAGTTTCGAATTATTTAAATTTCCTTTCAACTGCGAATAAACGTGTTAAAATAGGCGATTAATATAATTGTTTTTGTTCTTATCTGCTTGTTTTTATAGTTCAAATTATTTTAATGCTACCTTATGTATTCATAAATATTTTTTCTCTTATTGAAATAGTTCTGAAACGCTATTGATTATTTGTCCAGTCTTATTGAATAACGTAAAATATTTAATTGAAGGATTTTCTAGTATATTGTCGTGATAGTTAATTGTAGTTATAAGAGTGTGGCTATCGGGTGTCTTTGGTGTTTGTATAGGATACAAAGCTAATTAATAAGCTCTCTCTAAATAAAAGCTCAAAGGGATGTTCTACATACTCTACCTTATCATTAAAAAAAACAACACCATCATCATTTTTTGAAGACAAAATGCAAAAGAGGTGTTTATAACAACGCCATAACATGTGTTTGATTTAATGAAAATAGTTTGAGTATGAAAACCTATTAAGTTTAATTAGAAAAGGACTAATCCTAGACTGGTTCATGAAACCGCAATCCTGAAAACTTGAACTGCGGAACTTTTTAACAGCTATTCCTTTTAACGACAAATCCTCTTATTGCGACATTTCCTGTACTTATTACTAAATATAAACAATATTTATTAATTATTTATAAATTTCCAAACTTTAACATCCATTAATTAAATTATTTTGATTTGTTCTTATTCATAAATTAAATAATGTTGGAGTTAATTTTGTTTTTATTTGTGAACTTCTTAGTCTTAATAGAAATTATCATAATTAAAGAGATATTTTTAATATTAATTTCCATAAAATTTGAGCCTAAGATAATCTAATAAATAAATATAAAAAATATTTTCAACGTGGAATTCCAACCAGAAATAGATACAGTCAAAAATTAATTATAATGGATTAGAAATCAATAAAATAGATTGGTAATTGATCATTTTAATAATTAAACAATTATCTTGATTGCTTCATATTTTTGAAGTTTTTATATATATTTTTTACCTTCTTAGTCTATATAAAAATTATTTTATAAAAAATACTTATTACAATTTTACTCAATTTGAAACCATTTAATGCTTAATGCAATAAATATGCTTTGTACTAGATAATTTTATTATTATTATATTGTGTAGCCCATATAAAAAATCCCTCCACATTCTAAATGTAGGTAAATTACTGCACACTATTTAAACCAAATATTGAATTTTTTTAAATATATTTTTTTATAATTTTTAATGTTTCTTTGAATTTGAAGTTATTAAGTTTATTTATATTTGTCTCACATTATTATAGATATTTATATTATAACCACGATTTAGTGTGACGTCATTTATATGCTTAAAGTAAAACGTCACGCTCTCGCTCAGCTGTAGTTATAATTTGAACTCAAAACTTTGTACAAAATTGATATTTCCCATATAATAATAAAGTGGATTTACCTGACTATCTATTAGATGTTTCTTAGTTTACCTACTTTTTTATCAAATTAAAAAAGCGCTATCGCTTCAAAGGGAATATTCTCACAATAACCAATTTTCGTGTACAAACAAACAACGCCATAGATAAGAGCAACTCTATAATTTCAACAATGTAAATCGGCGGAAAACTTCGGAAGTTGGACGAGTCGTTAATTTATTTTTAAGCGATTTTCAAACATTCCATGGTGTGAGAGAAATTCAATCGTCCGTTATCGCATTTCATTAGACAATCCAAATATTGTCGTCGGTCGAGGTTTGAAAAAGTTTCTGCAAACAGATTTTAATTGAACCAGAGACAATCGCCTGTCTTTCCTCCATGCGAAGCAGTGCATTCTATTTAATTTGTCTTTGTCATTAGTTTATTTGTAAATTTATTTGACAGTGATGATGATAGCGGTCTGATTGGTATTTAAACGAAGCAGAGGTATCGATTGAAATTAGGGGCTGATAAGGACCACATCCGCTGAATATATTTCAACCCTTAACTATTATATAAAAACATTATTGGTAAATATACAAACAGGTAGTATCCCAATAATAATATTATTTTAGCCTAGATAGAATGTAATAATAAACATAACCATTTGAATTTATCTTACTCTATGCATTTTCAATAATTTTTAATATCGTGTTTTAATAATCATATGTCATATTGTGGGTTTTAATTTTTTCTCCATACTTTATATAATTTAATAATTTTATTCATGACAAATTTAAATTAAACATTCTCTTGTTAGTTATAGGTAAAAAAATATACTCTGTACACCTAAGTACCCATCATAATTTTTAATATATAGAGGAACAATATTTATAATTGACGGCATGGCGTAATTAAGATTTTTGGAAATGAATTTTGAAAATAATAACATTTATTACGATAAAATACTAAATAATTTCCACGAAAACAAATGAAAATGATTTCTTTAAAATAAGTTATCATTTTAAAATATGAAATTTAATAAGCATAATCAATTAAAATCTAAATATTCCAACTGACTGCTACATTATCATCAATGCGATTTGGGATCTCCTGTAATGCTCTAGTGGTACTGCAGCATGATGCAATAATTTAAAATGTATATAAATAAATAAATAATAATGTCGTGATACACTAATTGAAGTTCTCAAATTTATTTATTTACCACCTACTTCTACAACCATTTTTTTAAATTGTGTAATTATTCTATGGAAAAGGCGATATATCTTTGTAGGTTTAACTAATTATTCAATAGAATTAGTTAAACTTGATTTCCAATAATATTAATTGGCCGACAAACGGCTGGCCCAGGTTCTCCGTCCCTAGAGTATATGTCGGAACTACTTGATAGTTTGGATTAATTCATGCTAAAATTTTCCATAAGACTTCTTTTTTTATTATTCTGGAAGATTTGTATCTAAATATGGAGGAAGTAAACATGCACACCATAAACAGCCTTTTCTTGGTATTGAGAAAAACATGTTTTCGCTCCTCAAAACTGCCATAAAATCCCAACGGAAAACATGGAAATTGACTAGACGAAATGATAAAATTATCCATGGTTTATTGCCGATCCTGTGCGCGATTAAAAGTGCGTGTTTTATTGCATAATAATAATATTCAGAGGCATTGATTATCGAGTGAGGCTTTCAAGGCTTTCAAGGCTTCCATTTGGAGTCGTTAAAGTTTCGGGTGCGACTTGCTTATTTACATGGAAACTAATTTGATCAAGGCCCTGATTAAGTGGCCCTCCTCTTAATCAACTACATTCAACCAACACAATCCACTATACAACCATACAATACTTTGTCTTATCAACAAACAGAGGTGTCGAACTTTATCCAGCCTCATAACAGGATCGAGTACCCCCATTATAAACAGGATCATTAAGGATTGATTGAAGGCGATTTTGAAACAGAAAAGCAACTCAATATTGGTCTGTTATGCTACATACAATATATATATATATATATATATATATATATATATATATATATATATATATATATACTTTAAATTAATCATAAATATAAATAAAACAATCACAGAGATGGAATTTCACCATCGAACTAAAGAAAAATTACAATTTACAAACAAATTTCATTTTAACTTAATTATGTTTTATGAACTAACATATTAAGTTCACGATTAATTCTAATAAAACACGTCACTTATTTATAATGAACTTAATAATAATTAAATTGTTTTGTAAAGAATACAAAAAAGTCCGCAAAATTACACTTGTTCCTTTAAATGTCCATATTAAAATCTTGGTCCTTCTAGTCGGATTTCATGTAAATTATAAACAAATAATTGTATAATACTTTAAAATTAAATGAACATCACAAATAACAGTCGGTTTATTACAGCAAATTTTTTTTTTTTAATGAGAGTTCCCAAAAGACAATTTGAAAATAAATTGTGACATGATAATACATACACACTACCAAAATTTGAATTTAAATATTCAGCTCATCAATTTATATTATTGATAGGATATTTATTGACATGTTAAAAATATCAATCTCAAACCGATATTGATAGGGTTGTTTTTTATACAATTTAATCTAGTAGAAAAATAGTGTAATACTGCAAATGACAAAACCAATTTGCATCAGCATATAGTAAAATCATGCAATTAGCTAATGGAGTGCACACATGTCCATTACACACAATTCAAGTATTTGATTTTATTATAATTAAAAATATTTATTAGATTTATTCATGTGTAGATTACACAGTAAAATGTGTTAAATACCCACAATATCATAAAATAATATTCGTCTACCTCAACCTTATTAATAACATGAAAGGGTTAACAAGTTTAATGGATATAAACCGATTTTTTATTTTTCCTTAAATGATTGACATTATGAATTGATAAAACAACAAAGTACGAATTAGGCCCTACAAGAACAAGAGTTATGCGTTCAAATCTTGCTGAATTGCTCAAATTAAAAAAAGTGTATTGAATTGACTATGGCAACTAGGGGACACATAGATTTAATATGATTTCTTGGGTTGTAACTTGATACTGAGGTGATAATTAAGGCCCAGTTTTAGGCCTAGTTTATAGTAATAGTTAATAATAATAATATAAAAGTCGTAGTAATAGTTACCGCTGAGCTTAAGGTGACGGCATTGATGCTTCATAACCATCACCTTGCCAATTTTTTAGTTATTTACTATTTTTTCTACTACTTTTTTACAAATAGAATTTTAACTAATATGAAAAAACGGTATTAAGTCGCTTATGAGTCACTCCTGAATTAATCCAACCATTAGGATGGAAACAAACACAAGCGCTCGGCTCTCATTGGTGCTAGTTTTTGGTACTGTTCTGTTATTGGAATGATTCTATTAGAAGCAAAAATTGCTTAAATTGTTTGTGATACGGCTTAAATAATTAATTTTCAAAAATAAAAATACTATACTACCGTATCATAATTTAAATGGATAAAAGATTAATGTAGACCATTAATTTGGAGGATGTGGATTCAAGTCCTACCCTACTGGCCCCTGTTGGATACTGCAAGATACACCATGAACTAAAAGTAGTTTCATAATTTCGGGTGTAATTTGTTAGAAACATAACAAACGCATACAATATTTGGCACCCCTGTCGCGTGCGTTTGATTTGTTGTTTTTAATTTATCATGTTGGCCGAGAGAAGTACGTGATGTCGGCGATCGTGAAACTTTTTGACGCCCGTCACACAAGCAAAATAAATTGTGAATGCGGCACGGCGAATACTAAAAAATATATTTTATAGAGGGGATCGCATTTATCTTGTTTGCTATTACAAATTTTTAAATCGGGGCTTGTTTGAAAATCATAATATGAAATACGTTTCGGGCGTAGCCTCGCCGGGTATTGTTCCGATTTGTCTCACACTCGAATCAATATTGCTCCGAATGTGTTTTATGATTAAATGATTGTATTACTACAACTCGTATATCTTCCATCAGCACGGTTATATCCTGAATTTATGGATTCTTAAACACCTATTACAGGTTATAACCCTACATGCCATATGGGGTATTTTTTTAGTTATCGTACTCACCCATCGCTAGTTTATTTAAATTATTTTAAAGTTCATAGATCATATCATGGTTGGGTAAATATTTATTTAATGGTCAATTTAATCCAGTCGTTTCATGATAAGGGACTGTCGTCCAAAATAACTGTTAAATGGTTACTTGCGTGTGAATGTTACGTTCAGTAAAATTGTATCCTGCATAAAGTAAACGGAAGCTGTGGATGTAAAAAGACACATAAAGTGAATGTTCGTCGTAGTTTTATTCGTTCCAGTCTAAATACTTCATTTTTCAGGGAGAAACTGGCGTTAGGATACTTTCAAACTAATAGCGGCCATCCAAGATTGTTCGATTTACCCTGTAAACGAGTTTTTTTGATTAAAGCGTTGATCTAGTCAATCATCCTGTTCGCATTTGGATAGTAGAATACAGGAGTATATGGGATAATAGTGGTGGTTGGTATAAAAATGGTGGATATAAAGCTTTTATTATGACTTAAGGTTAGATTGAAACCACAAATGAGCGTCAGCATGACGTCAACTTCCTTTTTACATTAGAGGTGGATTTTTAATTCCCGTGCTCTTATTAGTTATAATCTGAACCTAGCATAAGTGGAGCCACACACGTTGCATAGATCTTATTTTTATAGTTGTGTGACGTATATAACACACACGGACTGCATGCCAAATTAAGTATATCTAATTGATTATCACCGCAATTCGCAGTTTTTTAAGTCGTCGTTTTTAAGGCCCGATTTTTTCAATTCGTATTATTGAGCTCGTGTCACTCGGCGATTTACGCGCCAAATGCGTTTCTTCAAGATTTAGCTCGAGCAACCAGCTGTCAAAATCCAGCTCGCCGATATTTAGGTGATATATCAAAATCTCGTGCTAGTGTTATATTTCCACCTCCATTCCAGTTTCGAGCCGAAGCGACGTGATTGGCTGAATGCAAGTTCTCTTGAATGCTTGCGATACACACCTCGGAACCGCTCGGTTATAGTTTTGATACGCCTTCAAGAAACGGAATATTTGTATATGACACGAGATTTGTACAATTTCTTGCCACGTAACACACGATTTAACACGACTTGAAGGAACTTACCTTATGTTCCAAATAGTGAGGTTAGGCACACCACAGACATGCTCGTTAGGATGATCGTTGCTGCTTCTAGTATCTCCGCCAATGAGAGAAATGTAAACAAACATGAGCGCCAATCAGAGTCAAGCACTCGTTCTCTCATTGGCGGAGATTTATATGAATGAGCAGCAACGAGCATTCATTTCTGAGTCACGCCTAAGAAAATAGAAAATTCTCTCTATGAGATATTATACTTCTAGCTTTTAGGAAAGAACTCGACCAGTAAATAACCAATACTTAAGACATCGCGTCGTCACATTATCGTGTCGAGATCCTTAGATACACATTTATTAGAATAAAATGTTTGTGTGTGTTAATATATATATATATTTTTTAATGAATGTGTTGTATTCATCCAGGGTCTCTTAGATGATAAAAAGCATTAGGGGATGCGGTACGAGGAGATTTCCGATAAATTACCAAAAGCGACATTATCAAAAATCCGGAAAGGGAGTGTCGCTAATCCGGAGATTTGCGTTACGAGTCCCGGATTTAGGACCACAATGAATAATAAACCGGACTAATTGATATTTATGATACTGACCAAAATCACCAGTGTCTATTGTCCTGTAATGGATATCCCATATCAATCCATCACGAATGATCGAATAACACACTATTTTTTAATAATTTTATTTACTTTTGTTATTAGCCCAGTGACCACAGTGACTAATGAAGATATATTGCTTCATATCAGACACAACACTACATTACACTTTACTTTGACCCAACAAAGGATATGTCATTTAATACACATCCCAAACATATAATAAAAAACAGTGCGCTGTCCTGGACTAAGCCTGTACAGCTTTACACGAGGAAAAACCCCACATTTTTTAAAATATAATATTTCGTCCGCAAGAATAACTATAATAATATATAAACAGCCAGTCAGCTTTATACCGATATTTCTAATACCCCCTTTATCCCATATTTCATAATACCTCGACGTGACCAGCCCAAATACAATTATCTTAACTGTATTAGTCGCTCCTTGCAAATGGTTGTTTTTCTCTCTCTCCTCCTTTTCCACTTATCCCACAGGGTTAAAGGCAATTTTCGTATTTTTAGTGCACGAAGTGAATATGGTATTCTTACAAAAGTGTACTGCTCATGCGCTCACTCTCTTCTTGTAAATTAACCATGTTATTTTTTTTTATTTTTAATAAGATCTCTCTCACCTTTATTTACCAACTTTATATTGCTGGTCACTGCGGAAATGCATGGAAAATAAAACGGCAAGTTTATTAATATCTCGATCATAGAAATAGAATACAAATGGACTTATAAGTATTGAGATCCTGAAAATTATAGTGGTTAACATAATTAACTAATAAGATAACTATTATTTGGTGAGGATAACTCGAAATTAACAAAATATTTACATATTAATTACTCGAATTTAATAAGAAAAATGAGAGCTAGGAGGCGAACGTGCAACAACCGGTTTTAATCTTAACCCGGTCGTACACGTATGGAAAAAATAATTTATTTATTAAGAAAGTTTTTTTTCTTTATATCCAAATATACATTGATTATAATAAATAAAAAAAATTTGTTGAATTAAACTTGAAACCTTTTTTTGGAATTTTGCTCCCCAGCTATGATAATGACATCTTAACGATAGATTAAATATTGATAAGTAATGGATATAGAATGTTTATTTCCATCTTTGATAATGACTAAAAGACATTACTTAAAATCGCTTTGACTAATCTAATAAAAAAATTGTGAAAATTATAGATACTATTATTAAGATGGAATTAAAAAAAAACGTTGACAAAATCAATAATTTATTAAGGTTAGGTTAGGTAGGTATAATAATTTCTTGGAAAAATGCCTTTTTTCATTCGTTAAAAAACGGGTAAGGCAAAAGTCCCGCTACCATTTTGGATGGCCTAAATAAATATTTTCACTATTTCTGTTCATTCTTCTGGAGTAATTATATTTATTAATAGTAAATTGGGACATTTACACAATAATATGCTAAAAGCAAAACTGATCTAAACGTCACATAACCAAGATGGGGCGCAATCAAAATGGAAGGGGGGAATTTATATGACCGTTGGGTAATGGTCAACAATAAACTTTGATGTAATGTTTGAGATTTGATTTGATAAATATTAAAAAGTAAAAGGTTCCAATTTCAGTTTCGTGCTTTGGTTAAGTTCGTTAATATTCCTAATTGTCCTGTGAAACTTCGTCAATTTCCCTTTGTTTTTCGTAACGCAAAATAATCCTTCTGGTGTACTTAAAATGTGTGATTAACATTTGAATATTGCAAGTTGTAATTGCAGAGAGGTTTTTCAGGAAGTGAGTTGGTGCTTTATGAATTCAGCATATTAATGCGTTTCCACTTTTGTTACTCTTTCCTTTACTACGAAATTTCAACACTTACAGGTGACGCTTTCTGAATCTAATTTACAATGTGACTACTCTGCATTCAATTAATACTTATAATATAATAATTTACATACATTTGACTATTTACAAAGTTGCGCGATGCTTTGAAGTTATTTGGCACAATTTCATTTCGATCAATCGTCATCAATAATCTCATACTTTGATGGACGTATCAAAGTAATGAATTGACTGGCAAGGTTAGGATACATTTAGATTTACAAAGTTAAAAGTGTTTTATCATGAAGACAGAAATCGGGAAATACATTAATAAAATCAACTATTTTTTTAACGTTTCCTGTATTATTAAAATTCATAAAAAATCACTAGTAACAATTCCACAGAACACTAATGCTTTTTAATTCGTGACATTCTTATTTTGAAAGCTTAATGCTTAGTTTTATTTCAATGAAAATATATAAAACTACACGCGAAGTATGAAAGGTATGATGTAAATTCGGATGCCGCAATAGACCAGGCCGCAAAATAAATTAACCGTATTGTTATAATTATATAATAATAATTTACAATTGATTGAAGTTAATAAATACATATATTGGTAATAAAAAAATAGGTAAAAAATATATAGGATTTATTAACCATTTAATATAAAAGAGGAGAAAAAAAAAACAATTAGTAATAAGTAATTTTAGTGAAAATTACCCAATCCATGAAGTTAATTGTTCGAAAAAAAGGTTAACATATTCATTCACTTTAAAATTCAAGATATCAAAAATCTAATGTATATTTGCATTTATGTCAATTTTATTAATATATTTGTAAAATTACCTAATAATTATTCACAAAATCTTAGTCATAATAACCGATCAAATCAATTTGTTTTTACTCAAGCGAGCTTTGAACCCACGATCACATTTTTTATTTACAGTATTTGTAGCTATTACAATAAAAAAATGAAATTTAAATATATTAAAAATAATACATTTGTGTTTAAATAATTAAATAATGGCTGTTGTGAAGAATTTTCAGCTCAAATAACAGCAATATGCAAACCACGCCAGAGGGAATGGAGAGGATTAGGGGGATTTATTTTAACAGTTTTTTTTATAGCGAGGCATGTATTTTTCTAAATTATGAAAATGAAATAGTGTAGAAAAATGGCCGGTGATTTGTAGTGTTTTTTGTTTCGAATTTGGTTTCTTATAAAAGTGTGTTATATTGTGGTGTAAAAAATGAAAGTATGGTGTAAGAGAAGGAAGGGAAGGAAGATGATTTATTTAGGGCCCCCTTTGTTCTGGTAGTCCCTGGCCACAGCCACTTTAATATTTATGGAACACCCTGCTGATAGTGATGATGGAACACCACACTGTCTCCTTTTTTCACTCTCACTATCTTTTCAGGATCTTCTTCAGCCCGTGCTTGATTTTTTTCCCACCATACTTCCTCGCCGACGATAACTTTCGACACTGTTCAGAAATGTGCCACATTTAATTAAATTAGTATAATTTGAAAATCGCCCATTGGAAATGTGAATCCTTTTTTTCCGAAGCGAAGGTGCTTTGTAATTAAAGATTAATTTGCTTTGTTCGACACTCTGAACGTCCATTATTAAAGACGAAACCAATCGAACTCGTTTAATCGTGTTGTGATGAAATAACTCCAATCACAAATTAAAATATTAAGCTTGACGGAATTTAAAATATTTTAATAATTAAAATGTATACATAAAACAATATTACACTAGTAAATTAATATATTTTTTTTAAATTACGATATGCAATTTTAAATCAAATGAGGCGTTTAAATCCATAACCACGAACGGTTTTCGAACGACATTTATAATATTTGAATGAGAAAATGAACAGATTATCAAAATAATATTTCATTTAATATAAACAAGTGAAAAAAAATGTTTGGTTAAATACGCGAGCAATTTATTTATTACATTTTATCAATTAATTAAAGTCATTATTTTAAAGTAATCCAGTGTGTTTCGTCACTATTTATGCTCGTTTTTGTGGCTTGTATTATTGTTTGGCTGGGCGAAACTGATCTAAACCTCACATAACCAAGATGGCGCCTAGTCAAAATAGTTTTTAGGATTTTTGTCCCATTCATCAGGTATTATTTAGTGTAAATTAAATGGAAATTTTATTAAATAATACTTTTAGTAACATTAACCCTTTATTCAAGGTTTTTAAAAAGATGTAAAAATTAAGATAAAAATTTAGAATTAATTAATTTGCTACAAATCATCATTAAATCGTTCTTTTTATAGTTTACAACTGTTTTTTTTTATTAATGTCACCCCTATAATATACTTATACAGAGTGTACATAAAAGTTGGTCTTTGGTGGAACTTTGTAGGCAATTAAATGCTGGGCTTGCTGCTCTTTTAAACACTTTACAAGCGATTTAACACCTACACTATTAAATTAACTTTTAAATACAAACGTTTTTTTGTGATATTTTGACAAACCGTGCTCTGGCTTATGATGAATGTAAGAATCTAAAAATAATGAGGAGCCTTGGGGATTGAGCTACACAATATTCACATTATATGGAATCAAATCAAAATATAAAAAAATCAGCTTTGATAAATGCAAATACGTAGGTTCATATTGGGGAAGAAATTTATATTTTAATTATAACTTCCATTCTAATGAAATTCCAACCGCTTCTCTCGTATTCTCTTAATAAAAATGTGAATGTGTGCCGCTGTAAAAAAGTAATTATTTTTCCGGCTCCACTCGTATTTCCTCTGTGATTTTAAATTTATATGTACGTACTATTAAATGAAAATTATTTCGGATATAAAATATTTATTGGGTTGCTTTACATAAAATTTCTCATGATGTATTCTAGATATATTTTTTTATTAAATCTGCATGAAACCGGATTTTTCTATAAACATTTCGGCGAGCCATGGTTTTAACAGTGTGATAGCGATGTCTGTCCATATAAAGAGTGTTAGCATTTAATCCAAAAAATAGCCAACGACTATCAAACCGTACAAAATATTAAAATAATATAAAATTTCCATATGCATATAAAATATTGCATTAGGTTTTTTTTAATGTATTTTGTACTAATTATAAAAAGCAATTAATAAAATGAAAACATTAATACATAATTAATCTCACAAATAATACGCTTTTTAAGAATCGTAATGGACAACAATTAAAATTTTCACATATGTATGTCTCCTTGATTTCCTCAATGGATTCCCAGGCATACGTCACCGTAAATACGATAGTAGAGTTATTTAGCTACACCTATGATCGGTTTTTTGTTAGTTAATGCCTCGTCTAATTGCCTCGGTCGAGGCAATAAATAACAAAAAAGCGATCAAAAGTACAGCAAAGCAACTACTATTATCGCCTTTAAGGTGTTTGTTTACGGCGACAAACGCCTTAACCCATCGACTAAAATTTTAAAGATTAGTATAATAGTGATGGTAGTTTATCCCATTTAGCCATGCATCTACATAAACAAGAGATGGTATTTTAGTATTTCGGTCGGTGTTGCCAATAAAAATAATGTTGGGGCACCTCTTGTTGAGATGGAATCCTCTTGAGGGTAATACCGAGTGAAGCGGACTACAAGGGCTCTCAAAGTCTCCGAGTACCTTTATACTAAACTACACAGTAACCTTAATACCCCACACATTAAATATCACAATCACCTGGATGTCTCCGTCACTCTTAGCTAAACCAACTATCTTTAAATAGAAGCATAGTGAATGTAAATATTTTGAAAGAACACACGCACTGGTCGATAAAAATAACAACGGGAGAATTCAGCCATTTTTAGAAATATATACGCATTTGATTATTTTGACATTTTGTAGAAAATTTAACATTCTACATTATTCACATACATTATTTGATTGCATCTGCAATATTTTGTGCATTTAGCGGTGATGATTTACAAACAGATACTGAATGGGTGATTAACATAAAAACTAATATTAAATTATTATAAAAGCTATATAGCATATTAATAATGAATGTTTAATAATTAGGATATTCTAGTAAAACTGTAAAAAAGTAGATTCTTACCATATCATACATATACTGAAATTAGTAAATTTAAAAAATAATTAATTTTATTACATTCACTCATTGTTTTAACAACAGAATTTGTTGAAAGACTCCAAATTAATTAATCTAGGTGAATTCAAAAAATGTTTTTTTATCAGTTAAATAAGGATGAAAAAATACATAGGGTGTATAAGATTTTTTTTAAATACGTATATTATAAATGTAGGAAATATTTTATTATATTCCTTTGTTTATAATAACGTATTGAAAAAAGGCATTAAATTCAAATTTATTCACATATTAATAAAATAAAACAACGAATTCATAAAAAATAATATCATTGTACCTTTAATCGAAATATTTAATGTATAAAAATATCTATGCCTTAATCCACAAACGTGATAACTCCAGTAAATCAAATTGCAGAGGAGCAATTAAAAAATATCTACCTATATATATGAATTTTTTTGATCGGTTTTCAGCCTTTTTTAACCTTTTTATAAATATTTAGTCGTTTTTATTCGTATAATGATTTATTGACGCAGTAAAAAGCCGTTAATGTAATCAAATAAAGTATTAAGAACATATTCAAAATATGATTGTGCAGTATTTTAAAGATAGGTGTGACGTTCTGTATTGGAATTAATTTGCTTTACTTTTAAACGAAATATGTGGAAACTTGTATAATATTTTATAAAGTGTAATATAGTGTTAGTCGTATTTGTGGTGTAATGATACTGAAATATTGGACATGTAAAAGATCGTAAACTTGCATTACCTTCAAAGCTTGCCGTGTTTTACTTTCACTTTTACTTTCTCACCTCCACAACACCTTATATTCCTTAAACAGCGCTAATTTATTTATTTCCATCGCAAACAGTAAAAAACAATCATGCTATTTGAAAAGTTGACCGTGAACGATGGTTACATAATATTAAAAATACTTAATATGGAATTTTCATATTAAAACTTCCAACAAGGGACATTTTTAATATCGTAGCCGTGGAACTAGTTCCGATATGCCAACTGGTTTCTTTCACAATCTTTTGACGGCGATATTTGCTTGTTTATTACTTTTTTGTATCATTTCATTCAAACTGCAATATTATGAATTCCTGTGAAATACATTCAAATATTTCAATTAATAAAATGTAAAAGGTGTGTCACCTCGTTGAAGAAGAAAGTGTCAGTATGGACGGCATTGTTCGGGTCGGTAAAAGGAGTAAGGGTTGATTTGCATTTTCACCCCTCAAAAGGATGGCGACAAAACTCCTAAGACTTCTTGTTCTTAAATAACTTTTGGTAACTCTCCCTGTCACGTGTCCCGCCATTTATTCTTATCTATTCGCTCCAAATGTCAAACGACCAACTTTCTCCGCGTCCAGAATATTATTTGAATAACACCTTCTAATAAGTTTTTTTTTCAGGTTCGAGAAAATGTGGCAAGGGACAAAGTGAAAGATGTCAATACAACACATCGCTTATTATTGAAAAGAACAGGACACTTTGTTACACATAATTGACATCCGGACATCAAAAGAAATTTAATAATGCAAGATAGAACTATGGTTGGGTAGAGAGAGGCGAGGACAGAGACAAGACCGAAGAAGAGTAAAAAGTATCAAAAAAAGACACAAAGTACAATACAGAGGAAAAATACAGGAGTGTAGATATAAGAAACCGCAGAAAGGCAAGGCAGAGGGGAATTGGTGAATCCGAAAACAGAAGAAAAGTGTAGTGATTAATTTCGTCGCTTAAGAGAAACGATCGCAGACACTGGACTATAAGATGGGCCACGTTGAGTGGCAAATCATCGACTAGAGTGAACAACGACCACATTACATGGACTAAAATCATAGTTTTAAGAGACACTTCCCTCCGATAATGGTCAGAATCAGATTTAGCAATTTTCCATTCGATTGAGACACGAGCGCGTAGATTAGACCGTTTGTCATGTCGAGTGGCATTTCCAACTTGCCGAAGCATGTTAGCTAAGAGATTAGGTAAGTTTATCGAGTTTAAGGGTAAACGATGGAACCAATTGTGAACGCTTAGGTGACCGGTGTCGCTAATAAAACAACTATTAATACTGTACAGTCGTATATTTAGTTTCATGTGCTTGTTTAAATACAAGAGAATCGTCTGCGTATTGATGAGTCGCCTTTTACTCTTCAATACGATCACTTGATTCATTGTCGATGTAGTTAAGCTTAGGTTTATATCATACATGTTACTACGGGTAGCTTTCGTTTGATTTCGCCGCAGACTATTTAGATAGATTTGTTTGTGTGTGTGTCCTGTAAATTATGAAACGTATTAATCACTAGATATTCCCTTGGTTGAATTATCGGTGTTGTTGTGTTTTGTAGAGAGTATTTTTAGTAACGACCGACGCTAATAGATGCGTCGGTAGTGTTCGGAGCAAAACGGGTTTCATCATTGCTAGTAAAATATTTGTAATATATGCACATTTGTGAAATATGACTAAATATATTCGTGTATAGCGTGCGTGTCTCTATTTAGGTATCGGTGTAAAAAAAAATACAAACGATACTTAGTTCTTATTGAATTGAATATATTAGATAGCGAAATCAAATAATAAATAAATTTACTCCTACATAATTAAGTGATTTTACTCTTAGTTATCTAATTGAGATGACGCTTTTGTATTAAAGATTATATGGTCAAGCACCATTCGGAAAGACTCAAATGTGATTTAATACTAGTGTTTTATACGCCGTATAATTAATTATAATTTGAAACCACACAATTCACCACAATACACACTGAAGTAATTGAGAACAAGAACAAGCAGAGTCTGTATTAATCGGGACCAAAAAGCCGAGAGAATTCTTGCCACGCCTGTTGGTTTCTTCTTAATTTGATTTTAAATATATCTTAGACTAAATATACATATACGATACGCTGATCTGTGCCTCGTCTGTGCGTGTTTTTTATATTGTAATTGTTGTTATCTGTTTGTCGGAGTGGGAAGCCAACGATGCCTAACACTTCGGCGGCTAACTTTAGTTCCTTCTCGCCAGCCTATGTATCACAGGAAGAGTTCATGGCCCTTCAAGGCCCATTGAACGGAAGCTTTGCTGATAGTAATGGTACTCACCTGGTTAACGACAGCTACTCCTTGAATCACACCGTCCTCGTCTACAACTCTCTCTACCCGAGTGGATACTCACTGCTGCATATCATTGTAGCCGCCTTTGTGGTCACCATCTTGATGATTATGGTGGTTGTTGGCAATATGCTGGTCATCATTGCCATCGCCACAGAGAAAGCCTTGAAAAATATCCAGAACTGGTTCATTGCCTCATTGGCTGTGTCGGACTTCTTCCTGGGTCTTGTGATAATGCCGTTTTCTCTTGCCAACGAGCTAATGGGCTACTGGATCTTTGGCTATTGGTGGTGTGAGATCTATTCCGCCATGGATGTCCTTCTTTCAACGGCGAGCATAATGAACCTTTGCCTCATATCGCTGGATCGATATTGGAGCATCACGCAGGTATGTACATTCTCATATAGTCCTGGCTTGATATTACTCTTGGGTTTCCTAGGCGTACGGCGCCATAATCGTACATCGTAAAGACTGTAGTAGAGTTGCTTTGCTACTGTTGATCAATTTTTTTGTTTGTTACTGCCTCGCCCGAGGCTCTTACAAATCACTAACCAACCAAAAGTATAGCCAATCAACTCTTCCATTGTCTACGGTGTATGTTTACGATGTCTCTACGCCTTATGCCTAGGAAGCCATTACTTTAGCCTTCCAGGGAATACACCAGTGTGTAAAGTGGTTGAGAAAGATTCTTACCTTCTGTCTTCATTTTTTAGGCACCCATTGTTCGAATTACCTAACCCCACTCAACCACTACATTCTTAAGGCATCAATTGATTGAATTCAATATTCTTTGCGTTTAGTTTGCTTTGTCGTTTAGACAAATTCAATTGACGTCAAACGTTTAGTAAAGCTGTTGATATAAACTGGGTTCGTATCCCGGTATTCATATAATTTTTTTGAATATAAAATCACCACATTGTAGCCATGCCATTCCCATCTAAGTAAGGGAAGCTTGTACTCTTTTTTTATAAATATATTGTGTTTACATGTAGCTATAAACATCGTTTTTGATAGACAGTAGCTATTTTCGGCTATCTGAGATGAAAAAATTGAATTTTATTTTGTTATAATTAGAATTTCGTATATATATGTACATAAATTACACGAAAAAATTCATGAATATTAAAAACTGATAATGTTCGACAAGGGGTCGGTGATTAAAATGCGCGAAACAACCACGCCGCAATTCAATTATGACCAGACAGAACCTATTTACATTTTTATCATTAATTTTAAGTTGCGAACTAAATTACGACCTTTTCAAAGATTCATCTTTTACAAAACTGATCAGAAACTAGCTCCTGAATATTCTAACTAAAATTACAAATCTCTGCAGATAATTAATCAAACCTTTTTAATATAAATTAGTAGTTATTATTAATGGAGGAAAATAAATAATTGTGTTTTGTTTTAATGTAATTTTTAACGGATGTACTATTTAACAAACATACCAAATAAATATATTTTTTTGTAATTCATAATTAATTCGTGGTTTTCAAGCTAAAAGTCAATTAATACAAATTTTAAAAATATATACAGGGTGGACTTCAATTAACTGAGAATATTTTAGGGGTGGTAGAGTATGGCAAATATGAGTGATTTTTTTATTTTTTTATTATTAAATATAAATATAAATTACATATTTACACACAATACACACGCGACAGTAACTACTGAGTAGTTTAAAGAAACATTTGATTCAAAATGGTGGCCCAAAATCGATTCCATTATTATTTTTTTAAATTATAACATATTATTTAATATATATTTTACCCTACCCTACGACCCTACGACCCCCTAAAATATTTTCACTTAATTCAAGTTCATCATGTAGAATGTAGATTCTAGTTAGGTTTAATTTAATTTGAGTTATATCATAGCCCTTGTTTATTACTTATTTGAATTGTTTTTAAGTGATTTTCAGAAGAGTGTTTTAAGTACAAATCATTTGAAAGAAAATACTGAAATTAATTTATTTTGGATTGAGATTTTTTACAACCGGTCACTATTTTAATATCTGTTAGCTTAGGTTAGGTGCGTGCTGTCGTTTGAAGGTGTCAAATATAATTAATTTTCACAACCAGATTAAATTGGTTTTAAAAAATTCCTCACCCAATGTCACTTCATATTGAAAGTGTTACAAAAATAGAGTAATATATTATTTATTATATTTCGGGATGTGTTAGAACTCTTCAAGCCACACCAACAGCACGTACACACTAACAATTCTGTGCATTTTCATGATATGAGGGTGTTAATTAATAATAGTTGTTGAGGAGCAGGTGCGTTAGTTTATATATATGTGAACATTATTCTAAAAATGTGTGTTGTAAGGGTCGTTTGCTTATTATTTGTGTAGCTTAAGTAGTACATAGAGGCATGGGGTGTGTGTAATGTTAGCAAGATGGCAAATGGTTGTTGGCCCGACCGTTTAATGGAGTTGCATGACCTGTTAAACCACCAACCCCAATGTGTGCTGCTATCAACACCACGCCCTTATCACAGCCTGTTCACCCCCTAAATAAAACAATACAAAACATTATTTAATATAAACAGGAAAGTGGCAATATCTTAAGGGGAGCTTCTTCACTCGTTTTCCATAGTTCTATAATTTTCACACCACCTATGTCATTATTTTTAAAATATTTTAACCTAACCTAACTTATATTTATATTTAATAATAAAAAATAAAAAATCACTCATATTGAGAAAAATCTAACCTAACCTAACGCCCCTTGAAAATCTATCCTTATATTGTAAAAATCGGTAGTTAATTCTTTTTCAGACAATCTCCCTTGGATAAATTCTGTATACAATATCCATCTTATACATAATCATCTTAAGATAAATAATTTTGTGTTTTTAATTCTTTTAATTTGTAATAATGTAATTTATTTGAAAACGGATAAGTGGAAAACTCTGAACATATGGACGGTTTAAATTCATAACAAAACGTGTGGTTAATTCCCCAAGTTTCCCAGGCCAGCCACGTAACAATGAGCTAATCTTTCTATCCTATCCACTAGGCGACTGCAATATATTTATTAAAAATAATAAATGTATCTCTTTAAAGGAAAAATATAAATTGATAGTATGTAGAAGTAGAATTTAAAAGATAAGAAAAACCTCATTCTTTTATTTATTCTTTAATAAAAGACGGAATTAAATCAAGGAAATGCCTAAGAGTGTATAATATATAAATAATTGAGGCGCTCCCAAAAGCTCCCAAATCCTCTTAAACCTAAGTTGCAATATTTGATTGTCAAAATTTCATATTCTATAATATAAAATTTACCTGACAATAGCTAATTAAACTGGTCACTGGCAGATTGGCTCTACCAGAGCGGATTTACTTTACAATACAGAAAATCAGAGTAAACGTGCACCAAGACGAGCTATCGCGAATTTATTAAATATAATATATTTTTTTACTTGAGCGGGATTTGAACCCATGACCACAGTATTTGTAACTACGCGCATTCCCGTTGCATTAATATAATATTTTAAATAATAACGAAACAATTTTCACTCTCTCTCTGTGTGTGTTTAAGTGTTAAAGGTAAGTGAATAATTCGATGGGTTATTGACACAAAAACGTATCTACAAATTGACAGTTTAGATAATCTCGCAGGTGATAATCCATATAATGATATTGTCTTAGTGGATAGGCACTTACTTGTTCGAGTGGTATAAATTACCACCTGCACTCTGGGTGTCCTTTAAAGAGTCGTTCCTTTTTTCCCCCCACAGGGTACACCTCTTTGTTGAGTGCATTTAAGTGCTTCCCTTTCCCAACTTTTGTTTTAGACGCGTCCTCCCGTTTAAAGTTTGCCGACATCGAATCAAACGATGCATATTTAAATGGGGCTCTCAGTATGTAAGGAGGTTTACGCTTAGTAGTTTGGCAGACTGGCTTGCTTTTTGCATTAATTGGTCTGTTGCATGCATATATGCATCGGGTGGGTGGGCGTTGAGCTGACTGCCTAATTAGAAGGCATTATTCAATGAAAAATACCCGCTAAGTGAACCAAATATCCCCACAGCTTGCATTCTTAATAACAATAAGACTAAATTATGTGGAGGTATCGTACAACATACAGGCGAACCTCTCTAAACGACCAATAAACATTAAAAAATATTTTCATAAATAATATCGATCGATTCCAGGTTTATTGTATATTCAACCCTTCAACGTTAATGTTACCCAACAATCCACAAGTATTTTATTTTATTTGAATACATTGATATTTTTTTTGCATCAAAGCAAAATCGTGTTATTTATTGATTTATATGGGGAAATTAACATCGAGTAATTCAACCTTAACTTTAATAAAATTTAAATGTCTTTATACAGTTTAAAATCTATACCATTCACAAAAAATAAATAAATTTGATTGTAGGTTGTTTGTTGTGTTCCTCAACAATTCATATATTATGTATTTTTATTTGAATACAAAAATATTTTTTCGGCATCGAAGCAATCTCATTATTATCGATTTATAAGGGAAAATTTACAAGTAACCCAACCGTTAAACAATAAATGAAATTTATAATTAAAAAAATAAAATATTCATTTTTCATATATAAATAAATCTGTTCCATATTAATATACACGGAAAAAATTGTTCTGTATAATAATTGGATGCTCGTTATAAGAAGAAATATGAGATTTATGAAAAGATTCAATCCATTATTAATTGAAAAATGAACTGCTCATGAGTATTATTATAACAGATTTTTTTGATAATTAAATTTATTGATAATAATGCCCCATATTAAAATTCTCCGTCCCTCGATAATCTATATTAATTTATATTGTGTGGAAGAATTGACAATATCGCATTAGCATATATTAATAATCTGTTACTTTGCCTTTTCAATATTATAATCTTTGTTTTGTTAGAAACAAGTCAATTTTGAGTTCATGGTTTTGAAAATAATTTAATTTATACATGCATTAATTTTTCCTTGGTGTACATATTTAAATTATATATAATTCATTATATATTTGGATGATTATTTATAAATCGATTGTAGGTGCTAAATCACCTGAAACGTGTACTTTTCAAAAAGTATGCTTTAAAAATGTTCAGGCAAAAATGATGGTCACATTTTGAATCCAAAGTGCTTAAATTGCGGTGGTCAAAATTAAAAATTGCACCATCTGTTTCTAGTCAAGTACATTTGTTCGTGCTTTAGCCTCGTTAATTCCGTCTTATAAGTTTTTACACTGAAATGCATTACACCGTACACTTTTTATGATCGTAAATACAGTCTTAATGAGTGTGTTTTATTTAAAAATGTATAGTTATCAAATGTTGAAAAAGCATTAAGGTGTATTTCATTTTAGCGAGTCGACATTTAACTCGGATAATGGCGCATTCCGTAACGTCTTTAACGAATTCCGAAACCAAAACTTTACCCTTTTCACTTTATCCATTCACTTCAATGTCACTTTAAACAGCTTTTTGTCTTCAACAGTCTCTGAAGAATAAACTTTACTAACATTTTATGCGAGAAAATAAATCACCAACCTGCATTCGGATCATCACAATTCAATACTACAATTTGACTGAAGCTTTCTAGGAATAATAATATAGAAATATACTATACCTATTGCAATTTTTTTATACTATTATACATCTTGAAAGCTAAATATATAAATAGGTAATTTGTAATATGAATATTATGTATTTGGAATTTGGTTAAGATATGCAATGTAATAAAAAACGATTAATTAATAATGAATTTAATGAAATTAAATATATTAGTTATTGACGTGGATTATATTATTATTTAATTAATTACACCAGAATATATTCTTCTATCAAGAAAGCTAATTCTTATTTATACTGAAAATATTTTATTCAGCCAAGCTAAAAAATACCACTTATTTTTTTTTTAAATTCAAATAAAAATGTGTAAGAAAATATTAAATGTCTACGATTATATTTGACGTTAAAAAATTAATCCTTTTCTACATGAATAAATTTGAATATCGTTTTTTAAATAATTAGATACTCTACTATTATAACAATAACCATTGTCTTACTTAAAAGTACATTTTTTTTAAATAATTTATATCACTCTAGACATTAATTTTTCAGAGCCTAGTACTATAATTATGATAATAATGAAATCACACAAAAGTATAATTAATCGATGTTTTTTTAATAAATATGAAAGCTATGTAACGATTATGAAAGGTCCAAAAAGTATATGAAACAGGGATTAATGTTTGTTGCGAGATGGCGTGCGAGTTACTAACCGATATTACTATCTACTGGCAGGCGAGTAACTCGCCCTGTGTGAACGAATAACCACAAAATGCAAAGGATTAACACACTTATTATATTGAATATGGAAGGATAGCTCTTCTGTTGATATAAATAAATAAATATTGCGACACCTTCCCCATTGACGGGAGTCCCTTGTTAGGGGTTGGTCAGGCGTTTATGGGAGAATATAGTTAGTTTCCCAGGCCACCTCACAGCTATGAGTCCTTCAGATCTAGTAGATATTACAATACACAAATAAGAAATATAGTTAATGAATTGGTTTGTTTCAACAGGCTGTGGAGTATTTAAAGAAGAGGACACCAGCTCGAGCAGCTTTTATGATAACAGCTGTTTGGTTGCTGTCAGCCCTTATTTGTATACCGCCATTACTAGGATGGAGGGCCAAGAGAGTCCAGGAGGAGTTCCCCAAGTGCAAGGTACGTTTTATATACAATAATCATTTAAATAAGGGTACTTACTGCGCTAGTCCTATTAAAGCCTAGACTGTGGATGGCGGGGTACTTTTTATCGGTATTCTTAAAACAGTACTAAAATTATGCTTTGAAGGGTGGCAAATACTGTGATGGGGGATGTTTTTTGTACTATGTACTATACACACTGTCTTTATTCATAGTTTGAAGATATTTTTTTCTACTTACAATATTCACCATTGATTTTTTTATAATAAAAGTTGAATAAAAAATACTTCACCTTATCATAAGAATTTCTTTATTTAATTTGAATTTAACAAAATTTGTACAGAATATATAAATCTCTTTACCTAAATTAACATGAGAATTTTTAAAAGCATTTTTATTTGATATCAGCCGTGTGGGGGAAAAAAAATAAAAACCCATCTCTTATGACAGCTTGTTTAATTCACAATACAAATTACTTTCAATTTTAACAATTGAATATTAAAAATGTGTACAGTAATTTTAAATAATATTTACTCATATTATGAGTGTTTTATTTAAAAAACTAAACTACACTATTATTTATGTATCCGTTCGAAAATCTGGAATTAACTTGTTGAAATAAAAAAAAAAGTTTTTTAAGAAATTTTTTGGCTTTGGTCGTTCTTCTATTTATCTTCTAAGATATTTTAATATCTGTTAAAATAAATTTTATATTATTATTTTTTCTTGACCTGTCAAAAACCTGGCTACGCCGCTGTTATAAATAAATGTTTATAAGCAATTTTGATATAATTTCAAGTGGTCATGAAAAAAATACTAATTATTATTGTACTGATGAAATAAAATGTCATCATGAATGATATCCAGAATATTATACAGACTGTTCTGAAACGTCCCAAATTCATCTAAGTCAAATATTTGATAGATTATAGCATCAAGAGGGTCAAAGTTTACTCTCATAGACATCAATAAAAATAATATGCGATAAAGAGAATAGAAATAATCCATTTTTATCGACTATCTATTCAGATTCGTTCCGTTCGAATGTACGAGAGTGAATTTTAAATTATGAAAAGATGTAGTAGTGTCAATAGGGCATAAACTGAGATGAACCAATGGAATTCTTTTGACAGGGCGTATTGTGTAGTAATATTTGATTTATAGGTATGAATTCCACCCCCAGCTATGTATGTATGTATGTATGTATGTATGTATGTATGTATGTATGACAGATATCCGGTGTTAGTGTGGCTGCATACATTGGCGATTTCCTCTCTTCTTTACAATATTAGATATACACACATGGACTGCGTGATAAAGGAGTCTACGGAATATAAAGGTTTTATGGGGTTGTAAAAGATGGGTGTTAGGACGTGATGCCTTTCAGCGATATCATTTTTGTGTTTACCTGCACAAGTGTCTGCACTTCATAACAATTTCTATGTACAGTACATTTATATCTGAAATATGTATAAAAAACTGTAGTTTCAATCGAACGCTTAAAGTTAAAAACCGATTTTCAAATATGTTGCATGCATGCACAATTTTCTCTTAGTAGCCTCTATAATGTACTTTAGATTAACTGTCGTTTGTAATAACTATTACTTTATAATTGCTTCGGTATTTACGTTACAGTCCAGGAAATCTGAATATATATATATATATATATATATATATATATATATATATATATATATATATATATATATATATATACCTAATAGTTAATAATATACTATATATAAATTTTTAAATAATACACTCAACTCAAATTTGGTTTTACCAAAACAAATTGTTATTCAGTTTTTAAGCATTATATTTTGTAATTGTTTTGTTAATATTGCTTTTATCGTTGTTATTATTTTTTAATCTTCAAATTTGTAAATGGTTTTTTATTTATTTTTCCCATTCTTTCTATAATTAAATACTATTATTCAAGTCAAATTTAAATATAACATTCTCATGTTAGTTATAGGTAAAAAGATGTATATACTCTGTACACCAAAGGTGTATTGTTCTATCAATCAATGTAAAAACTTATGCATAATAAAGAAATTGTAATTTATAATAAAAGGATATCAGTATGCGCTTTGAAAGATTTTTGCATTTTTGAATTATATTATTCGTCTATCAGAAGTGATATATTTGTGAACTTGTGAATAAATAGAAAAATTCAGCCGCCCTAGCAAAAAGCATGATTAATTAAATAACCTAATAACTGTATTCACCGTTATTAAAGTTGCGAGTCAAAGAAATTCTTATGCTTAACGTGAATTTAATAAAAAAGTACGCATTATTATTAGTTTCGTCCTTTGAAGAATGTTTTAGTGTATTAAAAAATGTTGGTTTATCATTTAGAAAGGGAATATTTATGTTGTTATTCGAAGGTCAGCTTCGGCCATATTGAATGTGTTAGAAGCCTCTATTTTTCACAGTCTTTTTTGTCTGTGGATAATCGACTTTCCGGTTGCATATTTGGGCCGAACCCTCCAAAGGTCTAAAGGGAGGCTTCTGATGCTGAATGACTAAAGGCTTCTCTCCTTGATGGATGACTTCACGTGCCCCCATCTTTATCACAAGCAAATATACTGAAACAAACAAAAAATACACTAAAACAGTATAATGCACTCGACCTGCGCATCTTGACTATTTTATTTATTCGCAACGATATAGGAAGTGATAAAAGAGATAGTGATCCTTCGAAATATAAAAATTTAGCTGTGCGCTTCACACAATTTTACGACGTCTTTTTGACTTTATTGTCGGAGAGAAATGCGCCAGTATAAAACCTATCAACATTACTGAATTTATTTTTGCTCAAACAAAACCTAAGTACCGTGTTCAATTAAAAATCTGCTTTGAATATTGAGAGTATATGTAAATATATCGATGGGTTATCAACATTAAAATGTAAATTTACAGTTTATATGGAGGATTTTATTTGAAGATCAAAATTAATTTATAATTTTCCATATTAGCTTTTACTATACGATGTCTTTAAATATAATTTACATACAATTTTTAATACATTATGATTAGATGTTACACTATTAAGTTTTTTACTTATTTGAATACAATTGGTAATTAAAATAATTAATAAGTCATAACATAATTTATGGGAAAAAACCACTGTATTATTATATATAGGCTTTTGATATACACAAATATGACTTAAATTAAAATAAGTCAAGACCATTAACTGCATAATAAGAGAATTGTTTATTATGTAGTTTAAAATATTTTATATTTGCAGTAAATTTTGTTATTATTTTATGTATTATATTTTTAATGATCCTTTTTAAATATTTATTTTAATTATTAATATGCAAAGTTTTCACGCCTGAATAAATTTATAATAAGTTAGGGTATCGCAAAAATATAGCAAATAAAATATGAAACAAAGAATAGAGTGCATTGATTTTTAATAATAAATTAACCAACCAATTTCACAGTTTGTCACTTGTATAATAGTATATAGTAGTTATCATATTTTTATCCGCTAATATAAATGCTGTCATTTCATATAAATCCAAATTAATTATAAACTGTAGCTTAGCGGACTGCACTTACTTAAATGTTTAATAATTTTAATATTATTTTACCTAACCTAACTTATTTCTGAGCTAAATGCAAAAAAACTTGGCACAAATTTAATTAAGAATTTGAATTTGAATAATTATGGTTTTAAATTTTTGTATAAAAAGTCTAAATCGGTGTGTAAATAAATAAATTAAAATAAACACGAGCGTCGGAAAAGTAAAGAAGAAGTGTCGTTTTCATCTTCCGCAAAAACTTCTCACTCATAATGATAACGCTTCTTTCGTCTTTCTTTCTTCTTGTATTAAAATGTGGAACAATTATTATTTCTTTGACAAGATTCATGACCAACTTGTTTGCAAAAGTTTCGAGGGTAAGGAAGCTTCGGGCGAGTCCTCTTTTTTTTATTTCACAGTGTGGAAAGTTAAGCGACGCAGTTTCACATTACACAGATTTTTCCTCGTGGACAGCTTCAAACTGAGAATAAAATTATTTTCCCTCGCCAACCGACAATTTGATGAAAAAAAATATATAAAAAAATAAGAAAAAAGCACGGCCGCGTAATGAGAGAGGAATTCGCTCTTTTACCCCCCAACAAGGCTTAATTTGAAACTCGGTTTTTTTTGAAGAAAATTCTCTCCTCTGCAAGATAAATGCTGTTTAATTAAATCTAAATACGTGTATTCAACTATCTAATTTTTGCCACATTCGTTTTGAGTGTTTTTTTTTTGCTGTGGTCGTTTCAGTTGAATGTTTTTTAAAACCGCAAACAAGCCTCATTGTTGAACCATATTATTAGTTATGATATGTTGTTTAATTTCTGTTGAATTTTCATTTGCGAAATATGTTTTCATTTCATCCAAAAACGTTATTATGTGTTGTTTGATCACATTAATCAAATATACACAAACTATATTATATTTATATTATATCCGATTATACTCTAGGTGTTATAAAAAATCTCTATGTATTGAAAATAATATGAAATATACTTATCATATTTAATGCATCAATTTAGTTTATTTTATTTATGCTACGGAACTCTATATAAAAAAATGTCAAAATATTTTTTGTGATTATAAAGGCATATTTACCAAAGGTCGTGATTCATCACATTATTTTATGATATAACAATCGCAGCCGTTTGCGGTAAATTGACTACGCCTCAGACAAAGAATAAAATGTCGAAAACCTTAAAATTTACGAATAATCATAATCTGTTATTGAATTCGCTATCGAATAATTATTATTCGTTATTCATAAAAAGTTTGTCATCATTTTATTCTTTGTCTGAGGCATAGTCCATTTACCGAAAACGGCTTCGATTGGTTATATCATAAAGTAATGTGATGAATCACGACTTTTAATAAATGAGCATGTCTGTAAATTTGATATTTTCTCTACATTAATAAGAAACACAGTTGATAATCACTAGTTTGGGTTATAAAATTGAGTATTTTATAATTTCTTTATATATATTTTTAATAATAAATGTGTGTCGCTTTAATGTAACAAAAAATAATAAGGTTTTTTTATTACTATTTTTTTGTTTCATGCAAAGTACGAATTTAAAAAATAATTAAATTTTAGTATGTAAGAGCGGTTTTTGTAAGGACATTTATTTTTTATAATGTCAAAGTATATCAAACATACAATAAGCTATTAAAATTTTGCTATAATTATGAGGTTATTATTAATTTACAATGTTATTTTTTCCACGGTTAAAGCTGTTATACTATGTGACTGAAAATTAGTGAATATTGAAAATATAACAAAATATTGTATTTTTATCTTATTTCAGTATAGAAGTGTGACATTATGACATAGTAGTGACATTGCAAAAGCTTTAATGATTCGAAATTTATGTGAGATACTCATTTGAACATTTATGGAGCATTCGTTGCATATTTTATGACTTAATAATATGTTGCAGCTTTATTATTCAAAATATGTGTATATTATGTATCAGTGATGATAACACACGACCGAGTACTTGGTTATTAAAAGAGTGCACTTTCAGAATATGTATGTAGTGTGCTTTATTGCTTTGACCTATTTAATATATCCAATACATATACATTTACAGACTTTTGGTATTATTTTCCTACATATATGTGTTGTTTTCGAAGATTTTTCAAAGTAGCGTTTCGTTTTTCAGCGTTGAGTAGAAACGCCAACAAAAAGTAAAGGCATCATATATCAAATGGAGTGGCATTCGCCAACAATCACATCTCCATTACTCACACGTTGATTTCTTATCAAAATATATATTCAATAAGACCACTATAAGGTTCTTTAGAATATATTATGTATCATCATCTATCATATTTAAAAAGAAAAATCATTTTTATACGTTTAAATCCCGCGGTGCGACATTAATCATACAAAGAAGATTCTGTGAAAAATTGAACCGATGAATTAATATTTTTTATATTTTTAATGCTTGTATATTATTGGTCAAAATTTATCATCATCATCAATTATTCAAATAATTTTAAATGAAAACATTAATATGTTAATAATCATTGATTAAAATATAAGATGGAATGATTTTATACCAAATATTTAATTTCAATCACTTTTTTAAATGAATTGAATAAAATTGACGTTAAACAATTAGATATATTACATTAATAAAATAGTTGGTCCTGAAAAAATTATAGAAATACGTTATTTGTAATTTCGACAGTAACTTACTGTGGAAATTACAAATAAAATATATATTTATTTGTATAATGGAATTGCACCAAGAAGTCAAAAATTTGTGTAAAAGAGAAATATTTAAAATTATCATCATCAGTCGGATATAACTCATTTTATTACCGTATTATTTAAAAATTAAAATAGCATTTTTACATATATTTTTCGAATTATTCAACATTTATACGCGATTTTCCTATTGGCAAACCGATTTAGTATTATTTTTAATCGCCTCAAAATATACTTAATACTAGAATACAGGTAATCAAAGTAAGTATTGAAGTGATGACATAATTTCAGGGTAGTAAGAGGGGATTTTATTAAATCTTTTGTCGTTTTTCCAATTGTTAACTTATTTTTTAATTCATATAGGGTTAGAAACCATGATCATGATGTTCATAAGTCAATGTTTTAAAATGTATGTAGGTTACAAAGTTGTGTAATAATGATAATATTGTAAGCGATCGCTTTGTAGTACCTATTGCAAGATGAATGATTGTCCCGGACATCGAACCCGGGTGTCTAAGCCATCTGGCAAGTGCCAAAAGTAGTAGTGATAGTAATATTGGATAGTGAACACCATGATTAATGGGATTCCTGTCAAAGCTCATCTGTGTCTGTGTATTTCCACTTGGAAGCCCAAAATATCGACCCTTGCATTTCTCAACACCATTCTCTAAACACTTCACAAATCAACTTATTCACTTTACAATAACCCCATCCATTGAGCCACGTTTATGCCATTTAAGCGATATTTGAAGCTATCAACAATCGATTTGTATTTTGACGCTACAAACGTAGTTGTTATGGGTTGGAATCACACTCGGGGAAAATATGTATATATTTATAAAATTTCTCATGATTGTAGATTTACTCTGATCTCCTGTATAATTTAATTATTGACTAATACCCCCGGGAGGGTAAAAATTTAAATAGTGTCTTTATATTTTGATTCATACTTTTATTAAGAATTTAATACTTTAACTAAATAAATAGGCTGCGTTTGATTTGAAAATAAGCATTATAATTATACAAGAAACTTTTAATGAAGTTAAACTATTTGTTGCGATGGATTATCATATTATAAATAATTTATTTACCAATTTATAGTACTAATTAAATTATTTATAGTGTATTTCAGTGTTGCCATATCATAAAAGCCTTTTTATTTAATTTTTAGACAAATTTTATCGATTTATTCAGTCTACTGATTGGTTAGAAAGTTGTGTGTATATTAAGAGAATTTATATTAAATTAACTAATTTAAAAAAGCACTAATCAATGCGAATGAATATAAAAAAATTTATGATAAAAAATCAAGGTGACAATTAAAATTATTTAAATAAAAAATACCCTGAATTTATTTAAAAATAATAATAATAATAAAAAGGGTTTATTTTGAGGTAAAATTTGAGTCTTCAATAAAAATAATTTTCACACAAATTAAAATGAAAGTAAACTTCAAATTTATACAAAGTGAAATTAAAATATTTTATATGAGATAAACAAAAAAATATTGTAAATAATGAATTGAGTAAAAAATCTACTAATTGAATTTTTTGGTAATAATGAAATAGATTAGCAATCATTTTATAAATCTCTAGAGTAAATATATACTAGTTAAATTTTTCAATAATATTAATTTAAAAAAAAACGAAATTCTTTATAGTATACTTTAGTATTATTTCCATTTAATTTCATTCAATGATTGATGTCTTTTACACTCTCAAGAAAATATTTGTGATGGTGTTGCCGTATCATTTAATTATGAGATACCTTGTATTATTTTAATATGAAATATTATTTGTTATGCCTTTAATTTATATTATCGAGGGTGTGTCCACGATAATGTGTAATGTTTAGTATCAATATATTATTTGTATATGATTTATGTGAGGGCTCGTGTTGGTCGTGACACTAAATATACAGTTTGTTTTCCTTCTTTCATATGAAGAGTGTTCTTACCCTCCGTTATCGGGAATTTGTTTTGTATTTGTTCTTATCCGAGTGTTTGTTTTGATAAAATAAAGGAAATGGTAGTTTTCTGTGTAAAAAAATATTATACCCTCTTTACCGTATGGAAGACCCCCACAGTATAATACAGTGGAGTCTCTTATAACGAGCCTCTTATAATATATAAACTAAAATGAATGTGTGTTTATTAATAATATATTTTTTTTTAATAAAATTTATACTTATAGTAGGTTTAGTAAGAATATTATGCGAAACAGTTTGGCGACAGAATGTCTGCGTGTTTTCATATAAAGCTAGGATTTATCATAATACATTTCTACTGAATATGCTTACATTTCAATACTATTTGTACACATGATCGATTCTAAATATTGTATGATAGTAAATCTTGTTGTGCTAAACAAAGACATATTTGTAAAATATCATGTTTATTGATATATTAAGACTGTTAACGGACGGTTTCATTGCCACTAAATATTTAAATGTTTTATTTTGTAATAAATTTTATATAATTTTTTTTATTAATAATGTGACGTTACTTACGTTGTAGAAATGATTATCGTTATATACAAATTCTGATTGAATTATTATATTAATAACAAAATAGTATCACAATCGAAAAATCTTTAGAATTTACCAACCTTTATTCCATCTATTCCTTGATAAGTTAATATTAGATTTAAGACATTAATAATCAATTTGGATTTCATTTATACTATAAAAAATATTTAAGGGTTTTTTTTTAATCGAGTTTGGGCCACCATCTTGGAATCAGCTGTTTCTGTGAAGTACGCAGTAGTAGATGTCACGTGATATTTTTATTTTTAATTGGTAATAAAAAAACACCCATTTTTGCATAAACCTACCACCCCATAAAATATTCATAAGTGAAGTCAAGTCACTCCCGTATAATAAAACATTATAAGATGATTTTAACACAATATTTATTTATTTTAAAGTATTTAAATATAAGGAAGAAATTATTAAAACTTCCTTTAAGTAATTGTTCAAATCTGTTAGTATTTTTTTAAATTTGATAATAGTATTGGTATTTCATCTTAACCGATGAATCTCAAACTGTGCTATATATTTTTATTTTCAATTATTATTTTATTATAAGCAAAAGACTACTTGAATGAGGATTCAATATAACTAGAATTTTTAGAATATTGTCTGCGATTTTTATTAAAATAATTAAGCTACTATGAAATAATTAAGTATTGATTTAAAGTGTAGTTAAACATTTAAAAATAAAATAAAGTCTATTAAATTGTTTCCCTTAATATTAGTGGTTATACTAATTTAAGCAATACATTTTCAGCATAAAAGTTCTATTGTATTTTATCAGCCGATTTAAAAATTAAAAAAAAATACGACTTCCTCGATTAAAATCATCACAGTTAAGACGATTATAGTTGTTAAAATATTTAAAAATAAATAAATTCAATTAAATTGTTTCACTTTCCGATAATACTAATATAAATAGGACATTTTCAGCACGTAATCTGTCTTTTATTTTATCAAGCGATTAAAAAAAATGAAAATACCACTTCCTCTATTAAACAAGTGAGCAGCTAAGACGATTAAGGTTGTAATTAAATATTAAATAAATTAAATTAAATTGTTCCACTTGATGTTAGTGATATATTTCCCGTACCTCTTATATAAAGCCATTTTAATTGTATATTTTATTAATATAAGCCAATATGATAATGCAATATTTGTGAAATATAGGTTAGAGTGAGCTTAAAACTCATGTGGATATTTGACAGCGTTCAATATTCAGAGCTTTCAGCATTTCCATTAGAAATATTTCCACTTGAACTCTCATCTCCTACGCCATACTATCCTGAAAGCTCGGAATCCAACCCGACCATTTGGTTTTGTTTTCTCTTACTTTATACTGGTTCCTTTTTTTTCACAAACATGTCAAACAGTCACACACTTTTACAACGCCACTGTCAATATTCATGTACTGACACTTTATTGCTTTTGTCACGACCTTTGCTTTTAGGTCGCAAACAAAAAAAATAAAACACAATACACACACTCGATATCGACCTCAATGTTGGACGGACGGACAAAACAGGAATCTTATGAGACCACGGATTTACGACCTGACTTACTATCTGAATATTCATATAAATGTATTTTTCTTCTCTGCCACGTTCGCTGGACGCCTATTTTCTCTCTTTTGTAACTACTGCTTTGAAAATATAAATAAAAACAGACAAAATTTTAAAAGAAACAAAAATGTATGAATTCTTCGTTTCAAGGCGAAAAGTTCACATTCAAACAATTTTAGTTAAATACTTATTTAATTGAAGTGAAAAAAATAGTAATAATTTCTTTTTTATATAAATGATGATGTATTTAAACAATTCTTAGATGACGTGAGTAAAAATGAGATAACCTACTTAGACTATTTAATTTTTAGCAAAGTCATATTAGATGAAAATTTTATATACATTGTATTTGCATTAATTTATTATATACATTTATTTTTTGGACACAACAATTTATTGTCTTTTTCGTAGCGTTGACTTCTTGGCGGAATTTGCATAATTTAAAGAAAATTGTTAGTAGTAATTTCCACAGTATTTAGTATTAGTAAATTTTTTATAGAAATAGAAAAAAGCTAGTTAATAGAAACTTGTTAGCTGTAAATACTGTGGGAATTACAACTCAAAATATTCTTTAATTTATTGTCTGTGCACAGTTAAATAATTTTAGTAAAAAAATATTTTGATTAACGATGAAGTATTTTAACAATTCTTAGGTGATTTTTTTGAAGAAAATATAATTTTCTGCAATTCTGTATATAAATAGATACATTGTTTTATTTGAAATTTATTTATTTATATAAACGGTTTTTTTAAACACAACGACGTGTTAATAAATTGTCTGTCGGTGATCTTAACTATTACTAGTTACACAGGTCACCGACTTAATAATCAGTATTTGCCTTACAATACAGGAAACCAGAGTAAACCTGGATCAAGACGATCGATCGGGAATGTATTCATATTATTTCCGATCTCCCAGTTGTAATAACCAACCAAATATATATTTTGTTTAACTTTTTTCCAGGATTTGAACCCATAACCACAGTATTTGTAGCAACGCTATACGGTTGTTTTTTTTAAATCACTCAATTCTCTTTTCTTATTTCATAATTTTATAAAAATCAGGTCAGCTATTGCTGTATATTTTAAAATTATAAATAGCGTGTCAATAAAAAATGCATCACGATCGTGTCGTTGAATTAACAAGGGGCGTTAAATAAAACACTTCACCGCTTTTATTTTGGTGCAAATCGTAAAAGTTATTTTTTTACACTTTATAGATGTATGGAAGTAATAAAAAAGCTCGTGTCTATCTATCGTACATTAAATTTATTTGTATTCTTGACCCTCATAAACATTTCACTACATTCCCACTCACTTAGATATTATATTTTTTCATATATTTTATTGGCACACTTCAGTAACACGCCACCACACTTTTTATTATTATGAATGTTGACTTCAAAATCGATATTTTATTATCGCTGTAAAAATAAAGACGTGCTTTATTTTATTTAGTAAGAGGTGGGTTGATTGTTAATGTATAAGATTATTTATTATTTAGTGTCTTTTAACTTCAAAACTGGTGGACATGCTTTTTGAAATTCATCGCAAGATTTGATTGCTAATTGTTTATTTCATTTAAAATAAAGTATATGAACAATGTAGCCAGATAGTTGCTTATTGAGATTATTACAATTTTAAGTAGATATTTAGAGAAAAAATATTATTACAGCTCTTTTTTTTGCATTCGCGGCGTAAGCGTATTCCAATTCCAAAGTTAAACTATCACTATAAAATTATTTACAAAAATTATATGACGACAATTTTTCTTATAAATACAGGATTAAGCCTATAGATAATGATTTATATTTAACTTTAAAAGGGATGATATTTCAATAGTTAATTTGACTTAATATGAAATGATAATTAGCTAAAATAAATATGGTGACCAAACTTGTTATAGAAAATGAAATACAAAAAATAATGGAGGATATATTTTTCAATATCAGTTATTAATGATTCAAAATCCACATTTATATTATTTAATTAAGCAAAGGATACACAAATAAGGCCTTTAAATTAAAATTTATATTATTTTTTAAAAACCAACGCCATTCACCCAAGTCTTTTTCAAGTCAAGGTTTATGCTAACCAAATTTTTTTTAAATGAATCGGTGTAAATAATTTACAGTATAATTTTGTAATCTATTTCATTTTTAATTGAAATAAATATGTATAACATTAGGCTTTACAGAGTCTCGTATAATTTTTCGTTAATAAATAATATAATTCGTTGATGTTCTGAACCACGTAGGTAATATTTTATTTAAACAATGTACAGCAAGAAGATTTATGAAAGGGTAAAGTTTAGATGGAAACTTACTGAAAGTAATATTCAGAAGGATTAAACCCCATTATATAAGTTTTAAAGTTAAGCCTAGTCTTCACACGTCTTTCTAACTTCATATTCAATATGATATAGATACAGATTTCAGATAATCCGCAACCAACTTTTTGTCTCTTCGGGATTATGTGATAGTTGAGTAAATTAAATTCAATATTTATGATATTAAAAGAGTTTTTCAATAGTATTAAATAGGATGAAAGACAGTGAATTCAAATAGCTGTAATGCATATTGTTGGTGTAAGCGGTGCATAAATGTGATGTGATTTTCATGAAGGCTTCGCAATTCTCCTGAGAAGCCTTTTTCAGATATCACCTCTTCACTTCAATCCTTCAGTTCTTCA
>JAGTTH010001467.1:0-12246 GCA_022606485.1 Agraylea sexmaculata | reverse complement strand
AATTTTAGATAAGTGTTGGGAAATTGAATTATTTTTCAAATCATTGGTTCCTATACTTTATATACGAAATAAAAGTGTATATTATTCGAATTCTGTAGTGGACTTTCTTTAAGTAGTTTTATTTGAGACCACATTTTTATGCTAAAACATATGTATGAATTAAATAATAGGAAAATACTAATACTTTCTTCCAAAAAAATTATAAATATGGCATATCAAACTAATACATATGTAAATGTATAGAAATCATCAAATTAATCATAAAAATAATTATTAGCATTATTAAAATAATAAAAAAAAATATTTCACTCCTCATTGGACGAGTGCTAATTATAATGCCCTTCAATTAGTCTCTGAATTCATTTGCATCTTATGGGAGGCCAAAACCAAACATGGGGGGTGGACAAGTGCAAAAGATAGTTTCAATTGTCTTCAAAACTGATGTTAAACCAAATTATTAAACTAATATCATTACCGCTCATTAAGACACTTATTTGTTTATGTAAGTGTATTTATATTTAAATTAATTAATTTGGCTGTATGTACGTGTGTGGTCGAGTTAATAATTAATTTTTATATATATATATATTTATATATATATATATATATATATATATATATATATATAAATAGTAAAGCATGAACCATATCTTATAAATATGAACAATTGAATAGGTATTTGAACTTCCGCCCCCTAGGTCGCATCATAACCAATATTTTTACTACTCTACTCCATATTGTACTTTCTTCGTGCAGATTGGTATTATTTAATAGTGTTCTCGACACAGATTTATGATAGCAATTTAATAATGATATTAATGGAGGCAAGATCTGGTGTGGAGACACAACCTCGTCGCCCACTCATCATCAGCTCAATGGTGTCCATGTAAGGTCTTAGCAAATACTATCTCCTCAACACTGCACACACTTAGTCACTCACTATTGGATGCGTCACCTTAACACCCGATCCCTGTGTTATTTAAACAGGACATTGAGTTAAACAAATCAATTAAGACTTGAGGCGATAAACCACTTGTGCCTTACGTGATTTGATATATGACTAGCACAATATATATAATTGTCTACGGTGTGTGTACGGGTCTTTCAACCATCAGTGTTACTAGATGGAAGAATAATATTTCATGTAATTATTTAACTACAGTTAATACATATCTAAAATCTCGAAACGGCTATTTTAATGATAATAATATTAAAAAACACTGTAAAGCAAAAATGAAATCACAACAAAAACATTAACAAATTGAAAATTTCAATTAATATTACCCTAGTTTATTTATATTAATTGAACAATCCGGTCTTACAGTACTATTATAAACAATTTACCTGGCTGTATTTTTAACGATATCAGAGAGTTCCTGTTTCACTTATTTTTAGGGGTAATTTTTTTTTACCTCACTACATATCAATAGATCGGTGGACACTTGTTTACATTATTATGACTTTTTATTAATATACAATTTCTTTATTAAATATAATTTACATACAATGTTTTGATACTTTATGGTTAGAAGTCTTTTACTTATTTTAATACGGAGTACAATCAATTGGTAATTAAAATAATTAATAAGTCGTAAAATATAAAAACTCACGATATTATTATGACTTTAATCTTATCATACAATATCAAATATTTATACTGTAATACTAGGCCATACAACTGGATGTTTAAATTTCAAGACGGAGAACTAAATAGACGAGTTTGAGTGGGACAATTAGTATTCTTAAACTCATCTGCTTGGTCCGCCATCTTGAAATTTCAACAAACATTTGAATGGTCTGCTAATATAACGGTGGTATCGGCTATACTCGGCTTTCAGAATCATAATCGTCAGTTTTGATTTTTTTTTCAAAGATTATTTATAACGAATGCTTTTTTCCTTTACTTGATTCGATTATGAGCTTTTGATTTTAAACGCTTCATATATTTTGTATCATTAATTCATTTTCGAAAAAAAATATCCACCAACCCATCGATGTCTTCGTTCATTTCTTATCGTGCATTTGTAAAAAATGATTTCTTGCTGTTTCTATTTTAAAAAGTTTTGTTTGATCCTGGATATACTGGATTAAGTCATGGCACATCTCACTTTATGTCTCATATTTTAAATATTTTTTTTAAAAATACCTCGATATGAGATCGTTGTTATGAACGAGGTGGTTTTGTGTCCACCTTCGCAATTTATTCATATTTCCTTGATTTGCGCTCCATTATCGCCACGCCTCTTTTCCAGAACATTATTCTAAACAACTATCAGCAATATCTCCAAGACTAGTTTCAAATATGATTATTATTAATAAATCAGAAAGATTTGCATAACGGTTAGATCACCTCCCTTATATAGTTGGATGACTTTTACTTTAATTACTCTTCATGAAAAAGGTCCTGTTTTTTTTTTCATCCAGTATACATATGTATGTATGTATATAGAATTTTCCTTCTTTAATTCGGCATTTTTTAAATGATTAAATTAACTTTTTTTCAGTAGTAACAATTTGTCAATATGTAATTTTTTCGCAGTCTTAAACCGTGTAAATATTATTTTATGTGAAAAAATCATCGTGATTCGATAATTGAATACAAATTCAGTGTATTGATATATTAGGCATTAAATGCAATTATGTACTGGATTATCCAAACCTAGTCCAAGTGGTTTGATGTATTCGAGCTCTGCACAATTCTTTTTATATTTTTGCTTTTATTATTTTATTTGTGAAATCCATCTACAGTTATCAAATTATCATACATCAAATATTATAATTATTCATAAGACAAACCATAAAGTTGAATGCAAATTCCATAAATAGTAATTTTATTTTATTAATATTATGTTATAAAATTGTTCTGTTAATATCCAAAAATTTAAATAAAACAGTCCATTTTCCACATAATAAAAAAATCGGGCAGTGCTCTACGATTGTGAGCAATTGAAAACCTTCTTATTTGACATAATTAAGTTATAGCTTAAAATGTATAAAGGGGAGCCTTTTTTTCACGTTTTATCGAGGTTTTTTTTATCGCAAACTTCGTTATATAGAGATTCACAAGCACTCAAATATTACATAATATGTCCTTAAACTATTAAAATGAAAAAAAGTTGCAAACACATTACTTAGTAAAATATCAAATTAATTCGAATAAATCCAGAATACAGTGCATAAATAACGAATACAAAAAATTATGTCATCAGTTAGGGATTTGCAAGTTTAGACAAGTCTATTCTTGTCATATAGATATAGCCTTGTGCTTTTCTTGATATTATTTAAAACTTCGCTGTTCAGAAGATTTTAAAATAAAACTACGAAATACCTATAGAGGTCTAAGATGGGCAAAAGACACGACCAAAATTCGTTATATCGAGTTTTCATATTAGCTTATATGCATTTTCTCGTTCTAGCTTGCTTATCAAACGTACTATGAACTACGGCCCTTGATTATTATTTTTTTAATTATATTCACCTTTGATTTTGATATAATCCACCCACGTGTAATTGGCAGCAACCACCACCACTACTGACTAGCAACTCAATACAATGTTCAACTGTCAGTGCTTCGCCGCGTTGCGAACGGTTAACACGTCTCTCCGCATTTTGTTACCATCACAATCTCTCTTCAAAGTTCGTAATATTATCAGTGATTTGTGCTGTGAAAGGATATCATACACTTGAGATTATTCATAAAAAAAAACTATTTTTTACCGGCATATTTAAAAAATAAAACATGGCAGCTGTTATAAATATTTTTACCAAAACCCATGTTTATTATCGATTACGAAATCAGATGAATAAAATATTCTGATTTCGCAATTGATAGTAAACTAAATAAATTTCAGGCTATCGCTCGAGTGTCATGTGATTTTTACAACGAAATATAGGATAAAAACCACACCTGAACACTTAATTAAAAACAAACGAACGCGAGTGATTATAAATAATAAACAAAGTGACGAAGAGAGCGACGGGAACGTCCCGCGCACTCCGAAACGAAGTGAAACAACGAAACTGAAACATTCCTAACAACATACACGTATTACTGCACTAACCGCTTACTAAAAAGTTGCCATATATTAAATAATATTAATAATAGTTAGTATAAAATATTAAAATAAAGTGTTCGCATGCAAAGTTAACGCGATGTCCACGCAAGCCTATTACCGAGACAGGCTCGGCTTCGATCCTCAAGAGGCCCTACGAGATGGAGGGCCAGGTGTTGTCAATGGAGGATACAAGCAGAATGGGACACCATCCAGAGGAGGTCAACACGACAACGGAGGACCCCATGAGCAGGTCTACGAGGAGAACTTGACCAAGTTCAAAGGTACCACGTGCTGGGGTTTCTTTATAGAACAGGCAGGTCCGTATGAATGAAAAGTGTGACTGTGTGCTCTCGTGTTTAAAATGCATGGTTTTGTTGGCTTTCAATTAACAAAATATAAAAAAAATATTATGAATCAATTTATCTCCTTATGGGAAAACTTATATAATTGTTATTTCCCTCTAAAAGATACAGTTAACAATTGTGTTATCCTTCATTTAAATACGCAGAATCAAAAGCTCCAATTCGCATAGCATCTAAATAATTCGTGTAAACCCGTGTATTGTTGCACTCTTCTCTCCTATTCAATAAAGGTATAAGTGTGTCTCCCTCACTCAAAACATTACCTAGTGGCCTCTGAATGTGGCTGTGACAATACTTTGGCGATTAAAACTCAATAATATTTGAAACATGTTAAAGAAGTAGTGTTTGGTAAAAAGTGAGCCTAGATGTATTTGAGTGTATGTTTGAGTCCATATGACATGTAGTAACAATGCATTTACCCATTTTACTGTGAAATATAACTGTAGATATTAAGAGAGATCATGTTTTTGGCCACTTGTAATAACCACGCATTTAGCCACCCATGCGATATCTTATCTTTATATCTATGATACAGTCATAATATTGTATCTGATTCTCCTGGATGTTGATTCTAAACGCTTCATATCAGCCGTTATTTTTTTCATATTGTTTTATGAAAGTCTTAAACTTGAGATTCTTAGGCGTGCGTCGCATCGCCGTAAACGTACACCGTAAAGACGGTAATAGAGTTGCTTTGCTGTACTTTTGATCGGTTTCTTGTTAATTAGTGCCTCGCCCGAGGCTCAGACAAGGCATTAACTAAATAAAACCGATCATAAGTTTAACTAAGTAACTATACTATCGTATTTACGGTGACTTATGCCTAGAAATCCATTACTTTAAGTTAAGCTCAATGAAAACAAAACGTGCATTATTATAATTTTTAATGTTTACTATGAAAATGTCTTTACTTAATACTTTTTAAATTTCGGGGGTGTAATTCTTTCAATTGTATTTGTTTAATTGGATATCCAAAAGGTGTAATTTTTATGTGAAAAACTTAAATATTTTTTTTTTTTTCATAATCTATTATTGATATAATATTCCGATTGTTGATAGTGTTGACTTCTTGGTGGAATTTAAAGAAAATTTCCACAGTATTTACAAATAACACTTTTCTTTAAAAGTTTATGTTTGGATTGATTTTTATGATTTTTAAATGCTTTCACTTAAAATCTCCCTTTTTTGCATCAACAAGTCCATATATGGGTTACATATGATTATTATTCATATGTATCAATGAATCGACTTTCTTGGAAGATATATTAGAGTAACACTTGAATCAATACAAATATGCCGTTAGTATCATAATAAATGTATAGATTTTAATTCGGTGAGTCATTTTAATAGTACACCTATATATTTATTATTTTTAATAAAGAGCATTTTGTTCGGTGACTAAGCCAGTCTGGAATTCCTCGAACACAATAGACGAAGGTGTAAGACGACTCTTTCATAATCTCATCGGTTGCACAATAATAATATGTAAAGTAGCCGCATAACGTGTCTGGATTGATTCATTTTGATGAAGTGACACCTTAAGTTACCTGAGAATTTATAGGACTTAAATAATAACCACCCACTACTGTGTTAGATTAACTTTTTATAGCCGATCTATAAATAATACTGTAGAGTTCATCACACCTCAGTGTATACAAATTACACTCATCAATCATGTTATTGTGCTGCAGCATTTTGCTCTCACATTCAATTGAAAGCTATCAAATAAAACCCTTATGCTGGTTGCATCCGAATTGAGAATTATGACTCGTTTCAATTAAATACATTGCCAAAGTCTTCATATATGGTGTATTTAAATATTATTGAGTGTTTTATTATCGGCCATGCATTTCGATTGTGCGAATGAGTGTGGAGAATGTGTGTGATTTAATTAATAACCTGCCTGTTTTACTAACTGCATTTTTTTATTTACTAACATATATTTATAATGTGTAGATTTTGTTTATAATTTGAGAGAAAATTAAGACCTTGGCGCATTATCACTATCTTGATTTTAATAATGTGACCAATGACAGAGATAATAATTTTGAAAATTTGTAGGCATTACTGTTTTTCCGCCAAGGTCTTCAAATGTGTTGTATACTCAATTTTATTTAATGCCTTGAAGAGTCGATGTTTTTTTAAATATAAATTCTATGCTGTATAAAATTCCTCCGTTGTGAAATATTAACAACAGTGTCACAAAGCTACATAGAAACCTGCAAACGCTCATGATTGGTCGAAATCAATTACGCACGCCATTGAGTAAACCTTAAGGTTATATTGATTTTGACCAATAAGAAGCGGTCGCTAGTTAGTATGTCGTAGAATTTCCGAAAAGCCTTCATTTTATGAAATATTTAATACTTCATACAATTAAAGCCTCTGAAGCAAACATAGAGTAATTCAGAAATATTGTGTTTTGAAACATAATAAATGTTCTTACCGTTTTTAAACATTCATTGAATTTGCTTACAAGATGAAATATTTCAAATCCACTTTTAACTCATTTTTCATATATTTTTGGTAGATAACAAATGCGCGCTTATTATTTTACCAATACTCAATAATAATAAATCTCATAAATAAGTTAATTAACGGTGTACTCAACGAGTAAATAATAAAACTTAGCTTATAGGATTCAACTCGCTACTATTGTATTGTGAAAAAAAATAATATTAATAGTGCTTTTGGAATCGAGTTTGGGCCAACATCTTGGAATAAAATGTTTCTCTGAAGTACTCAGTATTGACTGTTACGTGTATATTGTGTCTGTTATACGTAATTAATATTAACAATATTTTTTTAATATTAATTAATAAAATTTAATAATTTTTTTTTTGATTATTCTTACGATACCCTACCACCCCCTAAAATATTCTCAGTTAGTTCAAGTCCATTTTTTATAATAAATAAATATCTATGAATTTTAACTATTTATAATGTCATGATGGGCGACTTTAAATCTATAGAATATAGAATTATTATAGGGTCGTTTTCTTTAAACAGATGTCAAATAACTCCAGACTTGTGAGTTAGGTAGCTCACTGTTCTTATAAATATTCATCTGTAGATCCAACCTAAGTATCTTGAATATTATATTCTCTGATTGTGATGAATTACACGATATCTAGTGATGAAGTATTACAAAATATCAATTATGACATTCCTAATTAGCGTCGATTAATTTAGAAGTATTACCGTCGGTTGTTATTTTAACCCGTGTATGTCAAAAGATTCGCTTCGCCCCAAGAGACTGGCGCGAGACTAATCCATTATCTTTGCTAATAGAAGCACTAGTCTTGGTGTTGCCATTACAATAATATCATGACATGAGAATATACTAACTGCATTTGTCACTTTTGCTTTTTTACCGCCGCAATTCGTGTTGAAATAGGTGTAATTTTGTGGCCATTACTGACAAATGTCTTATCTGTGTGTTGGCTAGTCTCTGAAATTATTTAACAATCGTAAAGCCTTCACCTTATACACTTGTTCATATATGTATGTATTTCCGGCGAATGTTGTAAAGCAAATGTTTCTGCAAATTACTCTTTAGTCATCGTGTTGAGTAAGAAACCAATATAATCTGTGGGCGGTGACCACATCATTCAACTAACTTTATGACTAAACTGAGATTTATACGATAACGAAATCATTCAATTAACTGCGTCAAAAAATATATTATATAAATACCGGTGATAGCCATAAAGAACGACTAAAAGTCTATTAATCTTATTGATCACACATCCATCAAAATATTTATGTTCTCTAAATCGAGGCTATTTCCACTTAACACTCTTTAAACGAATTTATAGCAAACAAGGTGAACTTGACACATTTTAATAACTACGAATTTAAAAAAGCTGTAACATGGAGTTGCATCAATACCATCGATATACAGGGTGTACTAGAAATAAGCGAAAAAAATATTAATTACATATTTAACATACACAATACATTCGTCACAGTCATTACCGAGTACTTCGCAGAAACAAATTAAACAGCTTATTAAGATGGTGGCGCAAACTCGATTCCAAAACCACTATTACTATCATTAATATTTTTTTAAATTTTAAATTAATAATAAAAAAAAACATATTTTTTTCAATTATTCTTGCGATACCCTAAAACCCCCTTAAATATTCTCATTTATTTCTAGTCTACCCTGTATATAGCATAATTTATTATTATGCAAAAAATCAACACAAATTTACACTAATTTCCTGACTTGGAAGATGAATACAGAAGCCGATATCTCTTGGCAATCGTAACTCCTGTAGTTAAAGATCTATTAAAATAATTGCAAGCGTGACCGATACCACCGATATATTAGCAGGCCATACAACTGGATGTATAAATACCAAGATGGCGGACCAAGCAGGCGAATCTGATAGTTTAAGCGCGCTAAATGTCAGTTCGTGTGAATAATCGATACATGCGTACATCGCTCTTCATTATTGTTATTTATTCACTGTTATTCACTTTGATTACAGTGTTGCCTCAGTCAAACTCATCTGCTTGGTCCGCCATCTTGATTTGTTTGGCCTTCTAATATATCGTTTTTTATACTAGCGATGTATATCGATATGATTTATTCATGTTGGATAAAAATATAAAGGATGTATGAAAATTTTAATGGGATTTCTATTTGAGATAATTTTTTTTTTTATATCGTGACGCCTTCCCTATTGACGGGAGTCCCTTTATAAGGGGTTGGCCAGGCCACCTTGGCCTTTACGGGAGAATATAGTAGAGATGGTTTCCCAGGCCACCACACAGCAATGAGTACTTAAGATCTAGTTTGCTAAGCTAGATCTACCAAGTGACTCCGGTGCCGTGAATCGAACCCGGGAGTCTTCACTCACGAATCCGTTACACTAACCACTGGGCCACAAGGCGGCTCAAAGATAAATTCGCATATTTCAATAATAGGTATTTAAACCAAAGCCTTGAGTTTTGTTTATCATAATCCTGTTTTGTATATTTGAAGTGCATAAAACGATGTGTGGTCCTCCATACATATCCTGTTATGTTTGTAAGCAGTTCTGTTTGCTTTGGTGTGTTTGATAGAATCTCCAAACATTAGCCGGCTTGATCACCTTTCTTAGAACATGCACTTTGAGGTTCGGTTCCTGAAAGTTGTTACAGTGTCTGTTCGTGCAGATATTTAATCTTGTGAAGCTATTTGTGTTTCCGTGCAAGTATTTCCAGGAGTTGGCTTCTAATTGTTCGACCTGATTAGATTACGATCTGGGTTGTACATACTCTAGTCCGCCTCCTCGTGACCTTTCTTCTAACACTTGCATTGTACATAAATATATAGAACTGCCAGTGGCTATTTTGGTAAATGCCAAGTCGTGAGATTATGACAATGCTAAAAATGCATTCTAATAAATCTCTCTTCCTCGTCTATGCAAAACCATCCAATTATCGTCGGCCTCTTTTAATATGTACTCGCATATCAGAGCAATAATCAGAGTGGGTACGGTGAAGTCCTTTGACGTATTCGAGCTCTGCAAGGATTTATTACCTTCAGTTATTATACATCAATTATGATATTCACGGGACAAACTATAAATTTGAATTATTATTACAATTTCTTTATTAACATAAGTTTTTACATTGATTAATAGAACAATACATCTTTGGAAATAGACTTAGGTGTACAGAGTGTTTACATCTTTTTACCTATAACTAACATGAGAATGTTTTATTTAAATTTGACATGAGTAATAGTATTTAATTATAGAAAGAATGGGAAAAAAAATAAAAACCCATATAAATTTGAATACAAATTAAAAAAAAAAAATATATATATTATTAATATTACTATACAACATGTTTTCATTTGTAACTAAAAGATTGTTTTCACCATTATGTAATGCCGGTGCGATTATTAAAAAATATACTAAAACGGGCCTAAGCATTTTTTTTGTATATTTTTTTTTTATTTATTATGAATCTTCGGTTTTATTAATGAGTGTATATATGTTGTCATTAGAGAATAATAAAAACAACTTATGATGTCATCGCATTGGTTTAAGTTCAAATTTGTTGTTGTTTACTTGCAATGTTCATAATGCATTTTGGTTGAAATTACGCTATACCTTACTTTGTTTACATATTCAAAATAGATTCTCAAACTTTATAAAATAATAAATACAACAAAAACTTATTTATAAAAAATATTATATATGTGGATTTTTTTTGCATATATTTTAATAATTTCATAATAAATATATTGTATAAATAAACATGTATGGCATATTAATGATTAATGTGTAACTACATTTAATACTCGTTATATTTGCACCAAAATATTATTTAGTAATATATAAATATTATAAAAATGAAATATGTCACGATAGTTATTTATAAATATTCGATTTTGAAAAGTATTAATTTTCTTCTCTCCTTAAAAAGAATCAGTTTAATTCATTCCGTTGATTTTGAATGACATTTTGGGCAAGTGTTGTATTTTTGCTAACACTGATCAAAAGTCCACATTCTTCTATAAGAAGGTTCAGTTTATCTTGATTTCTCGGTTTATTGATTGACGTTTTGTTTGTTTTACGACTCTGGACATTTTAGAGTAGCTTGATAACTATTTAATATTAAAATTTAATAAATCCATATTTGAAGCTTGATAATACTCGTCCATTTTTATATTGAATGTCATGTCATTTTATATCAAAATTACGCAATTTATTATCATATTTACAATAGCTAACACACAAAGCTGGCTTTTTGCATTTTTTTTTGTTATACTATTCTAATATTTAATGAAGCACCAATTTGTCTGATGAATTAAGTACCAAACAGGTTTTATTAGTCGTGCGTCATCTTCAATTCTCAACAGTTCCAAGATTATCTGATTCATCTCTCGTTAACTGTAATACTTATTAATATATATTTATAGTTTGATTTAAGTGTAATGAGACGAATGCTACACGATCAGACATAGTAGATGGAATGTGCCAGTGTTCCTTTGCATTCCATCACCACAATGAACCTTCTTGTTCCTTATTATACTTACACAAGAAATACGATATGCCAGTCCTTTTCAGATCTCACATGGACAGTTAAGATACCAAGTGGTTGAAGTGCCGTCAATAATTTTTTGCCCAAAAACAAACATAAATATTGCTCTTGTAAGTAATTAATTATAATACTTTTACTCTCAAAACTGTAGAAAACAAACTCAGACACAATAAAAAATAATAATAGTATAAAATATGTCTTTATTTTAATAATAAATACAAATGTTTGATTGAGTGTAAGGTTATGTATAGAATAGTAAATTGAGATTAATGGGTCTCGCAGTTATTTATTCCCATTTTGCATTACTGTGGCTGAATTTCATAGATATTGCTGTCTATTTTCTTCTCTAACTTCTAGGTGATCGTCAACTTGTTGATATAAACTACAGACTTCATTTAATCCCTATTTGTAATTTTATACCTTACCTTATACTGTACACATTAGAAGTCCACATAATAAGATTTTTAGAAATGTTATTTTAAAAATTGTATTTTTATCCAATTTCATATTATGAATATCATATTTTTTATTGTGTATACGAATTAACGCCTCTCTGAGGATTTACTAGTTGTTGTTATTTATATAATTTTATTTAACCTCTTACCTACAGTTAAGTGTTGATTATTTATTCCTTGACGATTCAATAAATAAATATAAAAAAACAGAATTATGTACTGCAAATTCCACCAGTTAACTAATATTAATTTTAACTTAATTAACTCGTTTAATAAATATGTATAATCGCATTTACTATAAAACGTATTTACAATCTGATACTTTTCAGA
>JAGTTH010001464.1:0-42009 GCA_022606485.1 Agraylea sexmaculata | reverse complement strand
GATCAATTCCATAGTCAAATAATTTTAATTCTTTTTGTGAACTTAAATCAAGACATATTGTTTGGAAGGTTACAAATATTAATATGTGTGGTATAATATTTATTAAATGAGGACATCAAAGCCTCCCTTAGAAGCCTTCACGCCACACTGGATTCACGTCAATGAAAGTCCTTTCATCGGACCAAACCCAAAAACGGAATAAGCCCTGGATTGGATGTATATTTATATATAAATAAAAATTAAATACACCCTTCAGGCCAATTAATGCCTGAATGGATTGGGGAAATAATGTCACGATATTGGATTGAATTAATTAATCCAGTGATTAAATATAATACATCCAGCAGCCAATCAAGGTATAATAGTGAGGCTTCTGTCGTTGTTTGCACTATTATCTAGACTAGTCTAGTCAATTCTGGATCAAAGGATACCACAAACATATATCATTAGCAAATATTGGACAAAAGAACGAAATCCTTGTTCATACACAGATTTTGTGGAGCGATTAATTAATTAATCCAATATTTCATAAAATTTTCTAAATGAAACACAATGAGAATAATTTATATGAAAATTACACAAGAAAACTCAATTTTCAATTGTAAAATGTCGTTTTCTCATTACAATTTTTTTATTCAATAAATATTTCTCATTATTTTTTAGACGGTTTTACTTGAACTTCTAGCCATGATTTAAGGATTCTACATTCTTTGCACTTAATTTATTATTTTTTACTTTTACAGCAATACTACCAAGCTCTAGCTATTCGTACACGAACGACTCACTAACATACTATTATATTGAATACGGTCCTTAAATTCATTGTTTAATACTTTATCGATTCGGATGTTTATGTGAGAAAAAAGGCTGATGCTCTCGAATGTCGGATTTTAGGGACCACGGTGTTGCAGGTGGCCACAGCCCGTGTATGTGTGAAGTAAATGTATATAATGCGCATCTAGAAGTGCCAATGTATGAAAACAATACGCATTACACTTCTATAGATATAGGGCCGTATTAAATATAATAGTGTAATGCGAGTGTGTATGTGCTCTTATCTATTCGTACACACACGAATCACTAACACACTATTGTATTGAATCTGTCCAAATATTTTTATTTATTCGTAAATGCAAGAACTTACTTAAGTATTTTTTATCATACAAAATAAAGTGATTCCTCCCAAATGCAAGAAAGAACTTAGCTTTATTAATTCTTAAACCTTAAAATAAATATCCTACTGTTTTTTTTAAATAAAAAATGAGTTCCATCGACTAAATGATTTATTTACTAAATTATATACGGGACTTTATATAAAAATAACAATCAGGTCACTGTGGATTATATACAGTATTAAATTGAAATATTATTCTGTTTCATATTTAAATAAAGGCTCCTATTGAAATTAATCATTAAATAATGCCTCAATAATATATTCATGACGTCATATTTTATCGAAGGGGTGGTGGATGTTTTATAATACACGAGATTTCCTCGCTTACGCTGTCTGGTTTTAAATAAATTATTTAAAAGGGCTCAGTAATAAATTGATATGGCATGAAATGGCGAAAGTTTATTAAATGGAAAGTGAACCGTCTTTTTTCCAAAGGCTGTCAATAAAGTGGCGTTGTTTCATCCCCTCGTGATAAATTATTTAAGGGGTCACTTTTATCAAGAATTCAACAACTTAAACGAGTCTTCACAACACAATTCATTTCCATCCTCAAGAATATAACTTTTATATCGAGTGTTTGTCGAAAGGAAAACAGTCGAGCGTGTTTGTGACAATATCAGAACAATGATGAAGCACTCAAAGAAATATTTGAAAAGCTCTTGAATGAAGATTTAGAGATAAAATACAATAGGATATTCACTCTTTGTTGACCTGAGATATCGAGCGAGCATTTTTTTAAAACAGTTTATTTTTTTAAAAATATTTTAAGTGTAGTATCGGCCACGTACCGGTTCGCTATCGTCGTTCAATAAACGATCTAATGTGAATAAACACGTATTCTTTAGCCTTAATTTTTAATAATTAAATTTCAAGCACCTGTTAGTGAAACTCCTATTTATTTTCGTTAATAATAAACGGTCTCTCCCTTTGTTTTCAGGACTGTGTAATTATTTAATATGTTTTGATTAAAAATCCACCCCGTATTTGCAAGCTTCTTCTTATTTATTTATATTAAAATTCCAATGGTATAGATTTTTTTAAATTCAACGTTTGGAGAAGTTCCATATATTTTTTCCTAATAATAATAAGCTACTGTTGATCAATACTAACCGAAAATAGCCGTTATTTTCCGAACATTATTAATTATTCTGTGTAATTATATTATTCACTGATAAAAAGTCAACCACGTAATATCAAGCTTCTACTAATTTATATTTAAATTACCATCGTATAAAATAAAATATTAATTAATTTCAATGTTTGGACACCTGCTAATGGAAATCATATTTATTTTCAATTATATTAATAAGCTGCTTTCATTAAGTTTTAACCGAAAATTTCTGTTCTGTCCAGAACATTTAAACTGTGTAATTATTTCATTTTTTTATTTACAGATTAAAATTCAACGACGTATTTGGAAGCTTCCTATTATTTTTTCATATTGAAATTACCACCGTGTGGAATAAAATATTAATTAATTTTAATGTTTCGATCACCTGTTATTGACAACCATATCTGTTTGCCCTAATAAAAATAAGCTGATGTCATTAAATATTAACTAAAAATATCCTATAATTCCAGAACGTTCAAACTATGTAATATTATTTAATAATTTTTCTATACATTTATGAAAAAAAATACTAATACAAAGATACCTGTTAGTGGCAAAAATATTTAAGTTTTGGTATTTTAATATTAACTCGGTATTTTTTAAGCTTCAGGTTCGTTTTAAGCAATCCATTGTTGCCAATCAAAAATATCACGAAACTGATCTAAACGTCACATAACCAATGAAGCGAAATAAAAATAAAGCGAGACTTTGGGTGACCCGTAATACCTGTAAATTCTGTGCTCTATAATATATATATATATATATATATATATATGAGCAGTATATATATATATATATATATATATATAAATAATATTTTGTTTCGTAGCTTTAGAAATTAACATCTCAAGAAACATTTGTTTTATACCAATTCATATTATATAAATTATTTATATTTGTTAGGTTTACAATACAAAATATGTTGATTTACATTAATTCCAGCGACAAGCGCGTTGTTTGAAACTTTGTGAGTTGTCAATGTCGGTTTTATAAATTAACAGAGTAAAAAGTTGCGGGTTTTGTATTATTTCAAGTTGATTAAAATGTTTATTTTGAACAATTGTTAGTTACATTATAAAATATTGCTTTCGCGTTCAATACAAACAAACACTAATGGAGCATGAAATACTATTTGTTTATACACCGCATTTGTATTTGTATGGAAATCAATCTGCAAACGAGGAAATATATTCATAAAGTGTACTTTATGCTACATTTTCCGTTTTATTTAACAAGTGCAGGGGAATAAGTCTGAAAAAAGGAGGTATTGCTACCCTCTGAAAACCACCTTCTTGAAGGTAAGTAGCTTTAAAAATACATCGGTTTAAAATGCACCGCCAAGAAGACTTTATATTCTATCAATATTATCTAAGACTACAGTCTTGAGAAATTATTTAAAACCTCATCCTTTGCACTGAAAATTTAATTCAATGAAAACTTAATCTAGTTAAAAGTTTTTAGTTAGAAAGTGTTGTTCCGGATTAATTTGGATTGAAGGTTTTTATTTTAAGGCCCTTTTTCCATGTACATTTTTTCCTACTAATTTTCTGATCGATGTTTTTCAATTTTAATATCGTTTGCTTACTCTGAAGACTGCATAACTCCAAATTATTTGAATTTTAGATTATATAAGCATGTTCTTATCGGTCATCTTAAATATTACTAGTTACACAGGTCACCTACTTAATAACTAGTATTTACTCTACATTACAGGAAATCACAGTAAACCTGGATCAAGACGATCGATCGGGATTTTATTAATATTATTCCCGATCTCCCAGTCGTAATAACTGATCAAATAAATATTATTTTTACTTGGTCATGTCCCAATTTAATGCAATAAAAAACCTAACTTTATTGGTTTCCTAAAATAAATACAATATTTAAAAAAATAAAAATGATTATTAAATATATGTAAAAAAATAATACTGTATCTTACAGCATAAATCGGATTTTTTTCTATCTTAAAAAATTTAACAGAATGAACTTTTATGTAGTTTGCAAAGAAAGTTGTGTTTAAACTTATCGGAAGAATTAAAATTTTGCAAAAAAATGAATGGGTAATTAAATCGCTGTAGTATGAAAAAAATATGATATACACCTAATATGTATTTTATTACCAAACGTTGTATTTTTTAAATTAATAAAGAAATTCTTATATATATTTGTTGTGAATATGGCCTATGAATTTCATAAGGTCACCGCGGCTTTCTCTCAATATATCTGGAATATTCCCAACCCGGTCACATTATTTATTTAATTTTACAAAAAATACGGTAGACTGCTCTTGTATACACCAAATTGAAAAAGCAAGTAATATTGCGTCTTTTAAACGTTGGTTTTGGATATCCATTGTTCGAAAATAGGTAGTGATTTTTTTCCAATTGAAGGGCGATTCATCACCGACAGGTTGTGGAGTGAAAAACGGAATACAACCTTTCACTGTACTTTTCTTTGTATCATTGTGTAAAAATGTGATGAAATTTATGAACCGAATTCAAGTTTCACTATCTCTCGTTGCTTTTGATAAATTGTCTGTATCTTTTCACCCGTGAATTTCGCCTTTCACATTGTAAACTGTATGAAAATATCAATTATAATTCAACGACACGCTTTGTGGATATATGCAATATTGTATATATGAGCTTAGTCAAAGCTGAGCCAAGCTAAAGCTAAGCACGATTTAGGCTTTGATGGATTGGTTGTGTAACTAGGCTTCAGCTTCATATCCTGTTTATATTTACCAATCCAAAGCAATGACTTTCACACAAGTCTACAGGAAATCGAATACAAACCTTGTTTCAACTCAACCGTCTTAAATATGTATTATGTATGCAAAAATAGAGATCGATAACAATATTAACAAAATCCCGATCGATCGTCTTGATCCAGGTTTACTCTTATTTCCTGTTTTGTCTTTACCTTCTGAAAATAAGGGTATATAAATAAATAAATAAAATTTAAATAATTTATTATATTTTAAAAATTCCCGTTTATACGACCCATTTGCATCCATGAATTAAATATAACTCACTGGAATATCAATCGATTGTTCACAGAATAATATATTATTTAACTCGATGCAGAAATACATATTATCATTATTGTTTTTAAAAATTATTATATTATATTGTAATAAAAAAAATATATTCACTCTTAATGTACATGTGATCCAAATTAGTTAAGTAAGTAATTATTAAAATTAAACCCAAATCAAAATATCCAAATTCATTTGCGTAGCCAGAATGTAGCAAAAATTTAAATATAATTAATTATATATCTTTTTGTGAACAATTGAACTGATCCGAGAATTAACACATTTTAATATATATATATATATATATATATATATAACCACCCCCTAATAAAATATTCTCAGTTGTTGATTCATTTTTTCAGAATTATTTTGCTTTAAAACACTTTAGTATAATGTTAATATGTATAGTATAATGTTAATATAAATAATATCGAGTCACAACATTTGAAAATAATAAATTAATGAGTAACGAAACTATGCCACTGCCATATCTCTCTAATAAATATTTAAAAGAATCCACATGAATAAGAATTAATTATAAATTATATTATTATTTATCACATCCTCAATATAAGCAAGTTTTCCAGCAGCAGAAAAATAATTATTTCACTATTTTTAAAAATAAAACAAAAGAAATACAAATAACAAAACCATTCATGAAATTTGACGATAATTTAATTGATATTATGTATTATATTGGAGTAAAAAGCCACTTGAATTTTAATATGAATAATAAAATAATCGTTTATTCAAATATTGTATTTTTTCAATAGTTCATGGGATTTATCCCGAATATAATATTATACAATAGTCAAGAAAATTCTTTACAGATTTTTTGAACTGATTCAACCCTAATAATGCCTTACCCTTTGTTCAATGGCGCAGCTAATGTAAACGAATTGACCATGACCAGATTTTTACATACAACAAACAACCTTCTTTTCTCATGAATAATGTTAAAGGGGGTGTGAATTCGTTAATTCAATTTTTTTTCTCTTATTAAAGAGAAAAAAAATTGTATATATTAATATATTAATTGTGTATATTAATACGATTATTCCATAGGGTATGTTTATATATTTATATTTCAATATAGCTATCAATAAGGGCAGGTAAAGCCATAATATACAGAGAAGAGGGTAGCTATTCTATATACCTACACTTCCTTTCTCGAAGATAAGCCGAAAAAATAAAATGATAAATTTATGATCCCACCAATATTAATTTAAATTGTAATATATTAATAGGTACCATTATTGCCTGATACTATCAGATAACCAGAGGCCATTTTGGTTTGGCTCTAAACTTTATACAAAGCCTATTATTATTTAGATGGGTTGTTAATACAAATATGCAGTTTTGTAATTGTAAACCAAGTCGAATCGAATTTATTCTAAAACAGAGTGCAATTTCAATTTGATCCATCAAAGCGTATATATATAAAATTTAAATCGAGATAAAACTCACCGTTGATGTGAAATCCATTGTGAAATCTTCTTTGTTGTTTTATTTTTAATAATCTATCTGAAAATGTCTTCGTTTTTGATAACTGAATGGCAAAAAGACGTTCTTTCACTAAATATAAACACTGATCGATACATTTTCACACATTTACGATTATTTATATTCACAACACTTTGAGTCAGTTTATATCTTCAATGATGACCTGAAATTAAAATAAAAGATGTAATTAGAAATAGTTTTATTTTTTTTAAACAAGATTAATATTAATATTGTTTGAGTTTGTGCACAAAAAATGTTTAACAATTTTTTCGATTAAATTAAATTAAAATTGTGTGACTGTTTTTATTCATCTTTAGTATTTTTGGTGTAAGTAAAAAATTTATTATTTATTACCATTTTTAAATCATCCATCATTTATAAAATTATATATTACGATGACGCCTTTATTGTAGTAAACAATATTACCAAAATAATAAATTCAATATAATATTAATAGATTAAATTTTGGTGGAATCCAATTGATGATAATATAAATTATTGATGATAATATAATATTCATTATTGTATCGTTGAAATCACATTTTATTAATATTAGTATTATTTATTAATATAAAGATGCCCAAGTCGGCAGTTAAAAAATAGATATTCAATCGACAAATGATTTTAATTAAATTTACATTTATTACAATACATTTGAAATTTTAATATATTTTCTATATTATCATAGACGTGCACATAAAGAAATAACTGCATTAATTCAAAACCCTTACAAAATGAATGTTTTGCGTAATAAATAATTTTTTATCCAATCCATCATCAAAAAAAACATTTTTTATTTCCAGCTCAATTCCCATCAACGGTGTTAGGTTTTATGTAAAATAACACTGCCTCAAAAAAGGCTTATTATTTCACCGTGTTAATTTTTTCAGCCACCCTTGCCATGTTTTTCAATTAATATTATCCTGTAAAAAAGGATATTTTTAAATATATACGTACTATATAGAGTGAGGTCAAATCTTGATTGATATTCCGTAGCCATGATCGATCTTATATAAAACAAACAATGTATTTCAATACTAATAAATATTAAGAAATATCGACCACATTAATCTGCGGGTTTAAAGCACTTTTATTGCGATACTTTAATGCTGAAATTTATTCCCGACAATTTGTTATATCGAACCTTCCTGAAATACTGAAAACACGATGTTCGTAAATTCAGGCGATAAACCATAATTATATTTACTGAAACCTCAAATTTCAAATCATATTTTTAATAATACATACAGAGGAATTTTTATTATAAATATTAACTCATCAAAATTAATAAATAAATGGCAAATGAAATGAGTTTGACATCTTGTTTCTTTTAAACAATACATTTTTTTTATTATTCGACTTCGACTTCGTCTTCTATAAGGCACTCATATTCCACACGAATGTCGTATTTAAACTAAAAAATTTAGACATTACTGTATCATTTTTTACCAAACCATTCATACCAAAAAAAATCAATATATCAAATTAAAAATTATTTATGTTCTACAGTTCTAATCTATTTTTTTGATACTTACTTAGCAAATAATTATTCTTAAAATTTGGATTGATATTTAAATGATATTTTTAAACAAAACAAAAAATTGTGTCCATGATTTATAAAAAAATCAAATTAATTAGAGAACTATAATTGTATAAATTATTATTTATCAACACAGTTATAAGATTATAAATTTTATTAATAGGAAGCGAGTCTTCTTGTTAATTATTTTGAACTAAATTACATCAAACTTTCGCCGGGTAATCGATATTATTAATAAATCGTGACTCAAATTACAATTTATAATATTATACAGCTTCATTGATTATAAATTCCGTACTTAGAAAGTGACTTTGGAAGTTTTCAGTGTAAATGAAATGAAATTCAGCACAAGAATAACAAAAATAGTATTAATTATAACCATAAAGAAGAAAATATATAACTGGAAACGGGTTTAACAAGTCAGTATAAGTTTGATTGGATTTTTTAAAATTTAATAAACAAGATGATAAATACCACATTTTTAATATATATTTACTAAGGAAAAAATATAGAACTTATTGTTAGTATCAATTGCTTGCTGAGTGTTTTTTTTTCTATCCTCGATTTTTCATTTTTTTATATAAACCAATTTAATTATATAATAATATAAGAAAGCCTTATTAATGTGGCATTTAAAATAATATTTTTATTAACTTAAATCCAGAATTAGTGTTGGATTTTGATGAGGTCGTCATTATGTTAATTTTGTGGTCATATTCCTTTCAATTGAATCCCCCTCGAAAAAGCGACCGCAAACTTTGAATTAGGTTTTTTTCTTGTGTCCATTGCCGAAAATTGAATTTGAATCGCTTTTTTTGTCACGTTATTTTACCTCCATCAAAATCTCATAACGAAATTGTCTCAATTTAGATAAATTTTGTTGTGTTGTATTTCAGGTTAATCAAAATGCAAATCGGATGTTTTTCTAATTTATACTGTCCATTAGCATTTTCATAAATATTTACTCGACTGTTTCACGCCAAGTAGAATCTAGACTGAATTTCACTATTGTAGGATTTAATAAAATAAATTGTATTTATTATTTGCCTCGATCGCCAGAAAATCGTCTGTAATTTTATTAATATTATTAGTTGATCGAATTTTATTATTTGATTCAAAAAGGATTTGAAACCAAGGCTACGATTTTTCATAGTAAAATTATCGATGCAAATGAAAGAAATATATTTTATTAAGTTTGTAATTTCATCTTTATGAATTTATTATAATATCAATAATGTGTGTAATTGTAATTGAAGATTTTGTAAATATTTATTATGGAGAGATAAATTTTATTGTTTTATTTTCAAATATTACATATTTAATCTAATCATTATAAAAAATTGTTACTTGATATTTTTAATGCGATATTTTCAGTTAATCTTTAATATATTTTAATCAGGGTGATTTCAATGTATTTTTAATTATAATCTAATAAAGAGTACAGATAATTATAATCATATTTATATCATTTCTTACTAAATATCTCCCCTTTAAATCCACCCTTCATATGATTAAAAAGATAGTCTGTATTAAAAATAAACTTAAAGCTTTTAAATTCACATGTAGGTAAGAATCGCTTTCACTAAAGCGTTTGTTATTTTAAAAGAAAGCCTTTTTCACGAGAACGAGTCTCTTCACTTTATTAAAATATCAAATATTTAAAAAGGTTGAATGCTTATCCTGTGGTGCATTTTAGTATAACTTCTTGAATATTGTATCTTCTCTAAAAGTCTAAAAGATATTCTAGAATCAACTGCTTATTTTATTATTTTAATATAATATTATTTAAATATTAGCTTTTATTATAAAAAGACTATGAGATTATTATAAGTTTTCAAATATGTACGTTATATAATAAACCCGTCGAATTGTTAGGCAATTTCCTGTACAAAATGTGCAATCAATATTATCTCAAATCTTATATGAACCGGTAAAACTTTGCGAGAGTTTTCACGATAAGAGGATTCGTTTAAAATTCACATTATATTAAACGAACAACTTCTTCTACAGAAATATTTTATATGTATATTTTTGTAGCTGGGTTGGTTTTGATTGATAATACAGATTAACAATATTATCCCCATTCAAATTCGATCAATTTTATTTATTTATTGAATATTTTGATTAGGCGGTCATTTTAGGATAATTTGGAAAAGACCAATTAATCCACCCCTGGTTTGACCCTTAAAGCGGTTTATCCTTTCGCTTTATTTAGACATCAAATTAACCCTGTCCTAAAGCAATATGCAAAGAGGATTGCCACTTTCAGTCCCTTTAATTCCACATACACAGATTTTAATGTATATGGACAGCATTGTTTTGGAAAAGGAATATACAAGATTTAATTTTTTTAAATATCTAGACTACATTGTGATTTTTTGTTATAATTTTCACCAGGGGTTTGCAGGGTGGAGAAAATTTTAGGGGGTGGTAGGGTATCTCAAGAATAAGTGAATATTTCTAAATATTAATTTTGTATTCGAGTTTGGGCCATCATATTGGAATCAGCAGTTTCTGTGAAGTACTCAATAGTGACTGTCATGTGTGTATTGTGTCTGTAAAATAGGTAATTAATAATAAATATATTTTAGCTCAAGAAAAAAAAAATTCGGTTATTATAAATGAGAGATTTAATAACATTATTTTACAGACGAGACAAAAATAATAATATGAATAAAAAAGGTTTAAACCAAAAATGGAAATTATAGAACAAATAAATTATAGTATTTTATAAAAATGTACATACAGAATGTATATAAAATAAATGAAGTTGTAAGAAGCAATCATTAATATGTTAGCATATAAGGACACTCCTAAACAAGCCCCGAATGGTGGCGGAATTGGTGGAAAAGAGGTCACCCAGGTCATAAATAATATTAATAAAATCCTGATCGATCGTCTTGATCTAGGTTTACTCTGATATCCTATATTGTAAGGTAAAAACTGATTATTAAGTCGGTTACCTGTGTAACTAGTAATAGTTAAGATCATCGACAGACAATTAACTAACACGATTTTGTGTCTAAGAAAACCCTCTCAAAAAAGCTCCCCGGGAGTAAATAAATATTTATATTTTTGTGATATAATCAAATCTCGGCCAAGAGGGTGAAAAGACAGTTTTCAATTTCTAACAATCGTAGAGCATTGTGCGGATTTAAACAGACAAATTATTATCATTAATTGAGCCAATAAAATGATGCTGATTATGTATTATATCCAATGAAATATTTGCTTAGTGGAACTTCTTAGTGAAAATCCAGAAAAAATAGACTACAGCTTAGCAGTTTAAAGGCTTTGATGGTTTTTCCTGGTCAGGACAGTAATGATGATAGCCAATCTATGAAAAGGAAATGACCATCGTCGATACTACTATTGACATTTTACTAAGACTTTAATAAATATTCAATGTTGCAGAGTCAGCCATGGGGTGGTTTTATGGTTTTGCGCTTTTTCGGGCACCTATTGACACCCGGTGTATAAATCTCAGGTAGGTTGGCTTTTATTTGAAGATGAAAGGAAGGTGAGAAGGATCGATGAGAATGGGTAATTGGCGGAATCAGGGAAAGGATCTGCTTTAACCAGAGGACACTTTTCTTTGTCAAAGGCTTTTAGGCAACACGTTCAAGTAACTACAATACACAACACACCTCTTCTCTTGTGTGGCCCATAATGCAGGTATACCTATACAAGGTGCTAACAATTCAATACTATTACCCAGCATAGAAATATATCACCTGTGTTACACTACATTTACCTTTATCATGCTTGAAAAAAGGCCTCGGTTATAATAAAGGATGTACTACGAATCTCAGAATAAGCTCATATACAGGATAGACTAACTATGAATATTTAAAGATTAGTATATTATTTATTATTAACGCCCAACTGAGCTTTTACAAAAAAAAATAGAGAAAAAAATGTCTCTATGACAATAACAAAGAAAAAAAAACAAAAAACAGATAAGATACAAATTTACAATAAAAAAGTATGTTTATTAAATTTACAATAAAAAGTGTCGAAAGAAACATATATTTAATATAGGACTGAATTTAATGTTTATAGTAAATACGCGAGTCGATAGCTTAGTACAAATTAATGATAAATTAATAGATACAATAATGAAATATCGACTCATTATTAATATATACGAAAAAAAAATTATACAAAAATAATTCAAAATATTAACTACGTATTTAACAGGCAAAATATACACATTTACTACTGAGTTTTTCACAGAGACAGCTGATTCTAAGATGATGGCCCAAGCTCGATTCCAAAAGCACTATTAAAAATTTTAGTTCTTAATTAATAATAAAAAATATAGTTATATTAATTTTTTTTCACTTATATTAGAATAACATACTTTATAAATATATTTTTAGAATATTTAATAATAATGATATTGTGTTTTTTATCCAAAATATTTTTTGAGTAAATTCTAGGACATTTATTAAATCGCAATTTATCGCCTCGATCCAGATTTACAATATACAATTTATTTAAATAGAATATTAAAATATTTTTTACCTACAACAGGTTAAAAATATTTATTTCATACATTCTTGAATAATATAAAATAAATTAGACACACTCGGAAGCAACTAATTTACCGTAAATGGTTGTAATTGGTTATAAAACGACCAGTTATCATGGCCATTACCTATACGAATTTTTAATTTTATGATTATAAAATTATTTCATATGTTTTATAATTAGACAATTTTAATTCATTACTTTGACATTAAGAAATGATTTATTTTAAGCTTCGTTGCCACAATGGGATTAAATCGTTCTTTTATTCGTCGCTGAAGGTTTTCCTCTTTGTACGAGATACTGTTAAGAATAAATCCCAGCCTTCATTATTTTAGTACGATGTGTCTTTCCAAACAATAAAACCACTAATAAATGAGCAGAAAAAGACGTAACCCTATTTATTTTGAGAATATTATTAGGAACAAATGCCTGCAAAAGCTTTTACGGCGACATAATATGAATACCTAGTTTAGATTTTACACAATGAAAACGAATGGCCTCTAAAATTACCTTGGCTTATAAATCTTGAACGCACTTGGTTTTATGACCTCTTTTTAGTAGCTTTGTACTTATAATTTTATATATAATGATTTATTTTGACAAATCGTTAATCAAATATATTAATATTTTCAATGTGCTACGAGTGCTACGATACTACGAAAAATTATTTTCGATTTCATATATTAAACAATTTAAGTAAAAACATCTTCTCAATAACTCAAAACGATTGGTCTGAATCTAAAATAGAAGATTTTTTTGTAGGTGCTATTTAAAATGTATTTAATTGAAATGATTCCAAGAAAAATGAAATTCTGCCCAAGTAAGTTGGTTTATTTTATATAATAATAATGTGACATACTACTTTGTACCATTTATAGGTTGGCCCGGTCTATTGCGGCACTCAAATCACCGTCATATTTTCAATCCCATCATACACTTTGATTTTTTTAGATTTAATGTTTATTTCATTAAAAAATTTAAAAAAACATACAAGTTAATCTGAAACCTAATTGAATTATGGGTTAACCCAGAGATGTGTTAAAATCATACGAATATTATAGTATTCTATTCTTATTTCTTACTAATGGACTCATCTCTGGACTTTGACACTTCTCTAATTTAACCCTATTAGAATTTCATTTTAAAAATAAAATAATATGTGACGTTTTTTATCGAATTGTCGAACAAATTCTGATCACGTAACGCTCTTTTTTAAACTTTCGATAGTGTGAGTGCCTTTTTTTATTAGTTCCAAACATTTCACAGTACATTTATGGACGTGTTTTTGACATTGTTAGAGTTTGTAAAGAAACACATGAAAAAGTTAAGTAATAACTTAAAGAAGTGATCAATCACAACTGTCTTCGATGGAAAGGGTAATATTGTCGCTGAATATTTATTTTAAAATATTATACAAATCGAAATATTTTAATAAGTTTTTCGATTTGGTAGTGGAGCACTTTGTAATTCCTTAAGGGTTTGTAGTTTTGAATTTAGTTCCAGTTTTAATATAGTTTTGAGTTGTGGTTAACACTTCAGACATCAAGTAATAATGATCTATTAAATATTCAAAAACTAACAAACAACTGACGTTTGTAAAACAACCAAATGACCCGTCCAAAAACTAAGTCTATAAATCAATTAATGAGTTTTTGATATCGCTAAATAACAAAGGGTTTTGTGCTGCTTTTGAAGATAATTATATAATGTTTTAGTAATTATTTTACCGTAATTAAAAAAAAGCTCTTTGAGATTGCATCAAAATAAATTACCCAACAAGTTACTCACTTTAACGACTACATTATTTTGAAACGAATTTCTCCATTAAATGCAATTCTCTTATCCGAAAATATAAGTATATAAAATTTAAGATATTTTAATATAATATATTCAAAATACAGCTTGGACTTGAATAAACGGAAAATATTTTGTGGGGTGGTAATAATTAAAAAAATATATTAAATTTTTTTTTTATTAATAATTAAAAATTTAAAAAGCTAAAAATGCTTATGTAATCGAGTTAGTGGGCTACCATGTTGGAATCAGATGTTTCTGTGAAGTACTCAGTTGTGATTTTCGCGTGGTTATTGTGTCTTTTAAAAACGTAATTAATATTTAATCAGCTTTTAATTTTTATTAAAAATTTATTTGACACCTGTATATGATTGAATTTCTAGTTAGTCTAAAATGATTATTACTACTGTATAAATTTCGCATATTTTAATATTAATTAGATCATAACATATTCCACTTACTTCTGGTGAGTTTACTTTTAGTTTCTTATGCTTATAGAGAAAATGTCAAAGTTGAAGTGAAAACACATCCTCATTTGTTTTGCCATTATTTTAGATTCTCTTAAACCTCCTTTGTTATATTTGATTCAAATGTCCTTTTTGATGTTATTAAATTATTATTTCAAATAGCTTAATTTTTTTTATTTTATCTGGATTATAAAAAATTGTTTCAGGTTAAAAGTATGAAATTTGCTATAGAAAAAATGTGAAAAAAATTCATTGTAATTATAAGCTTCTCTCCATCTTATTTTATTAAATCTCTAATCCCATTTCAATCAGTCAAAAAGTCTCTCTTTCAAAACTTCTGATTGTAGTATCAGAAATAAAAAGGAAAGGCTGCTAGGAAGTAAAATAATGGGTGTCCATTAGTCTTTTAATGTCTAACTGTAGGTTTGTGCCTCTAGTCACGCTATTTCTAACCATTAAATATTTACACAATAAAATAATAATGTAATTCTGAAATAAATATAAATTTCACCAATGTATGCTTAGTATAAAGTCGTATAATAAAAAGAGACTATAAAACGTTAACGTGATCGGAATTACCACAGTCGTTAAAAGTCCCTACACTTTTTCCAATACAGGATCTGTTTTTAAGCACTATGTATTTTAGATATTCATATAAATAATATGCCATTACATTTTTTTCAACGTGTAATAAAAAGTTGACTTAACTATCAAACGATAAACAATTAATTATATATTTTTTAATTAGTGCTTCAATCGAAGCTTGCGTAAAGTTTCCTCATCTTGGAATGCAATAAAAAAAATCACAAAGAAAACATTCTTTTCAGTATAAAATGCCAAGTCAACGGCGACAAACGAAGCTAAAGTTTTCAAGAATATATATAAATAAATATTTTTTGTTTTGTTTGTAGTTGCTCTTATTCCTGCTATTTGTATTTAAAATACAAATTCTTTCAGGAACACACTTCAGGTCGCCAAAGTGGCTGAAAGATATTGATTTTCTTTGATGGTCAAAGAGAATTCATATACATTCACCATAATGTTTAAAAAATATAAATTTTGTATTATAATCAGTCTTAATATTCGACTTATTCGAGCTCTGCAATGATTTCCTTAATAATATTGCTTTATTATTTGATACTTACACAAAAAAATACTTGATGTACGTCTAAAGTTATCATAATTATTAAATTCATGAGAGAAACCATAAAGTTGAATGCAATTTTTTTTTTATTTTGTTATAATATTGTTAGTTAATATCCAAAAATTCAAATAGAATAATACATTTTACAACATAACCTGTTTTTTAACCCTCTAGAGCGAGGTTTAATTATGATTATTATTTAATAACCACAGATACTTTCCTAGAATAAAGCCGAGACAGCTTTGAGGATTATTATAAAGTAAGACAGTATTTAATTTTGCATTAACATATTGTGAAACTTTTTATATTAAGCTGTTCTGTATGCAGCAGACGAACTGCTTAAGAATGTTTAAAAAAGTTATTATAATTTCAAATTTAACTAACAAATTTATAGGGCGGTCTGATTTTCAAAATTTTGAACGACTTGAATGTGAAATTAGCACAAATTCGAGGATTTAAAACAAGTCACGTTTTTCGGCTATGTATAATAATAACGAATGAGTTACTGAACTATAAACCATAAAAAGGATACTCAAAGCATTTAAAATATGAAAAATTTAATTGTATATTTCGATGGGGGATTAACACAATAACGTATCTACAAAAAAGTTGCTTGAATTAAATATGCAGTTTTAGTAGTAAGTTGTATCTATACCATAAGTTTATGTGAAAACGTATAAATAATGTAGCAATGCTTGGTTCACTAATTGATGGATTATTAATACAAAATAGTATCTACAAAAAATATTTAAATATGCAGTTTTACTGTTTATAATCTTAATTAATTTTAACCCAAGTTGTATCTATATCAGAAGCCTATTTGTAATGATTTTATGATGATTTCACATTATTATTATTATAAAAAAGGTTATATGGCATTACAAACTTATATTAACTAGGCTTTTTATAAATTAACTATCCACTTTTTTTATAAGTCCTCTTTTAAATATAAATATTTTCAATCTTGCAATCTTCATAGTTTCTTTATTAAGTCGATTAAAACGTTTAATATTAAAAATAAAACCGTAATGAGGCTTATTGTAGATTTACGATGAGTTATTGACACAAAAATGATTCTGTCATTTTATACAGTTTTACTGTTAACTAATTAGTTAATTAATAGTTAAGAAGCTTATTTATGAATATATATATGTTTTATGTGAAAACTTATAATAATGTCATAAATCGAAAAAATATATTAACAAAGAGTTATATACATAATTAATACTGTTTACATACATTACATCAGATTTTACCTTATATTATAACGTTTAATATTAATCATAAAACCGTATTGAGGTTTATTGTACTGTGTTATTGATACAAAAACGTATCTACAAAAAATGTGTTAAATATACAGTTTTACAGAGAATTAATTTTCGAGGAACAAAAACATTGCACCAGAAAATGTCTTTTGTAAAAAATATTATTTCATAAATAGTAACCTAACCTGATATTTTTATATTTATTTATAAAGACTTCATGAGAAAATTATAAAAAAACTAATATGGCATTTAAAGAAGATCAAACCTACATTTGCACCAAAATATTCAATAATATATATCAATAAATAATCACTAATATGTTTGATAATTTGTAGATAAATGTTTGCGTTAATAACATATGGATTATTTATGATTCGCTGCAATTATGAAAAGCTTTATTTATGTGAGTTTACATAATTCCCATGATCTATTTTATGATTATATTAACAAGCGAAATAAATACCTTGTTTGAAAATACTCTACTCTACTTGTGGTAAGTATTTCGTGCTGAAGCTCTCTATTTTTTGTAGGCTGGCTTACCTATAAATTATTTTGTTTATAGAAGGTTGGAAGTGCAAATAATGTTTAGACGGCGCGGTAGTAAATATAGGCAAAGTGTTGTACACCAAATTGAAGTAAACACACATTTTAAATATCTATCTGCCGACGACGGAGAATCGCTTAACCAATACTACGCCATATTGAATCACAACCTACATACAAACTTACTGACACTTATATAAATATTTTTAAAATTGAAAAAAAAATATATATAGGAGAAATCGAGCCAATTAAATCACCCTTTTATATAATACCAGCATAAAATCTCAGAGGATAAGACGGGTGGCTACAAATACTGTGGTCATGGGTTCAAATCTCACTCAAGTATGACTTGGAAAAAATATTAATAAAATCCCAACGATCGTCTTGATCCAGGTTTACTCTGATTTGCTGTATTGTAAGGTAAATACTGATTATTAAGTCGGTGACCTGTGTAACTAGTAATAGTACACGTTGTTGTGTCTAAAAAAACCCTCTCAAAAAAGCTCCTCATGGCGTAAATATATATGCGATTGATTATTCACTCCAAATTAAATTAAAAATACATAATAAATTTGGTGAAAATTGAAATAAAAACGATTGATAACTGCGATGAACCAGTCTTACTCCAAATTCCTCCATTTTAATATAAGTATATACTTTGGCGATTTTTTAGGTATAAACAGTTTTAAATATTTATTTATTATTTTTAGATTTTTAAGGCACTTTATTCACAGATAAATTTACCTAATACTGTTTTACTGTTTTTGGTATTTGATTATACATATTAATACCTCTCCTTCTCAAGTCCTTTATTACATTTTATTATTCTCCCAATTCAACATTTTCATTTTAATTACAATTCTAAATATATTGAAAGAAACAGTCGCATTTTTTTAAATATAAACAAAGGTCAATCTATTTCGGATATCCTTATACAAATAATTCAATATAATAAATAATAAATGAAGCGAAAACTTAAAGAATGAACATTTTATTTAAATAAATTCATGAGCCGCCACTGGCTATAAAATTGTTAACGATTGAATTTAAAATATTCATATTAATGAAACATATTATAAACAAGTCCTTGTATGAAAAAATAACAATTGTGATTGGCTAATCTATTGATAAATAAAAACGCTTCAGTTCTTCTCTGAAATACTTTTTAGTTAGCAATGTAACATTGTAAATATACTTTGTAATCACCGTGTAGACGACAGGTAAATCGAAATAAAAAAAAATGCTTTGAAGGGTGGTAAAAAGTGACGTAAAACCTTCATCCACTACCTCCATCATCATCATCATCATCATCATATTTGCGGCCAAAGCAGGAAACGAGTGTCTCAATCTAATTTGTCTTCAATGCGTGAATTTCTTATAGTAAACTCTCTTCTTTTCCAAAAGATATTGCATAATTTCAACGTATTCGTAAATAGCTTCAATATTTCAGCCAGAATATTATAATATGTAATATCCAAAGACATTTAGATAAAATTCTGAATGTAAATGTTATGATTTATAACCCTTAACTAATGTAGATTAATCTGGATACCACTGGGAATTACAAAATTATCCTCAAAGACTAGTTAAATCAATCATTAAAGGGGATATTAAATTATTATAATTCAATGCCATTTTTATCAATATAAAATTCAAGCCTGTTAAAAATAGAGAATCGTATTATTTCTGTATAAAATGTGAATTTTTAGTGATGAAAAACTTCATTATGCGTATTTCAAAGAACCCAATATCGTTTCCAATAATTATTTATAATATTGTATCAAAGAAATATGAATACTATTTTTCGATATAAAATATACATAGAATATTAACCCAGTACTTTTGACGAATAAATATAAAATTTAATATGGTAAAAAGATTGGACTTTTGAAAGATGTCAACCGAGTTTTTTGTTAATATGGCATTTGAGCGATCGAGTGTCAAACGAATTTTCTATAATTTTCACACTTCGATAATTTCCATTCACGTTATCTGCTCTTTAGTATTTTTTTTAATATGAGACATAATTTTAGATAAAAATTATACCATGCTTGCTTTTATGGATATCCTATATAATTTTATCAAAGTAGTATATTTATAGAAATGTCATGTTCATTATTTCCATACATTGTAACATGGCCGGCACTACATGCGCATATTATACATATACTTTACACATACGTGGACTGTGGTCACCTGCAACACTGTAGTCCCTAAATCCGAAACTCAAGAGCAACACGATTTTTCCTACAAAAATATCATGTAAATCATTTTCATAGTGACAAATTATTTATCCTCGAATATATCAAGCAACTTTTAATGAGGAACTTCACAATATTAAGTGAATATTATTAGAAAGATCGACAAGTGACAAATAAACAGTACGAGTTCTTTGTCTCTCATGCTTTTGACGTCTTTTAAAGCACAATTGGCACATCTTAATATTACATATAAGCTTATTGATTCCCGAATAAGAGAAATTTAATATAATCGGAATTTGAATGGAATGGGTAGAGCAAATTTCAAATTGAAAACATTCTCGACCTTTATTTGTCACACAGAAATATTAAAATACAATAAGTTGGTGGTTTAAAATCGTACGTTTTTGGTATATTATTATTTCTATCACCTTCTTTAAATAAAGATCCCATATAATATGTGAAAACGTATAGAAATAAGAGCGCATTTGAACAAATCCGGTCTATTCGAAGATAAGGGTAAAAAAAAACTTTGATTTTTTTCGAATAGATATTTTGAACATTGAAATTCAAGTCTCGCCTGAAAGTTCACAGTTTGTATGGAGATGAAATACGTTTTCTTCCTTTTCGTCTATTGAATGTTAAAATCCTAGAAGAATGGAAATGTGAGAAGACAATAAATTTGCTAGAGAACAGGTGAAAATTCGAATGCCTTTGAATCCTAATATTTCGTATATATTAACCACCTGTAGACATTCGCTGAATAATAAATGTGCGTAAGAATATGGAAATTAGGCTTAATACATAAAATATACTGTAAAACGTCGTAGCAGATGTGCAGACCTAATATTGGCACAGTTAAGTCTTAACAACAGCAAGTCGAGCTAAAGCCCTAATAATTTGTACAAATAAAGGCTTTATTTAATATTATAAATTAAATACACCCACGGAGATTATTTTAAAAGATTAAGAAGATTTTCTTCAACTAACTAGCTACGCTTTTTATACGCCTTAAGAAACTTTCTATATTCATCTTTATAACTTTCACATCTGAATAAGCGTATTTTTTCAACCGAACAGCTGTCCTTTTTACAGACCAACTTTTCGCATTATTATAATTTTTTAATTTAATTTTTAATTGATAAGGTCAAAGATGGATATTTCCGCGTTTGAGTTTTCTCGATTGATTTCGGATGAAATTCAAATTATTTTCCCTCTGTCTGGAAAGTTCCGTAATTGTACTAGTTTCATTAAACGTATCCGACGGTAAATAAATTCTCAATTATAACGAATCCCTTTAGTCAGGTAAATAAATTCAAAGACGGAGATTTTAAAACGCCTTGATTGCTTTTCGGCCAATGTATAATCGGTATCGAAATTTTCTTTTTCAACCACAGTTTAATTACTTTTAAAGTTAATGTGACACACTTATAAACAATTTATTATATAAATCAAATGGACTGTTTCATTTACACTTCTGCTTTTATATTATCTATCTTGACAGAAATTTTGCATCTTGGATATAAACGAGAAGTGGGAATAACGAATGAAGCTTCTGAGAATATAAATGAATCTAAATTTGCTTCAAAATAAAATTATCTAGTCTGTAGAATTCTGATTTAAAATAACACTATCCAGCACAAAAATGATAAAAATAACGGTTCAAGGATAATAACCCCCTGGACTTTTATCACCCGGACCGATACCACCAATGTATTAGCAGGCCACACAACTGTGTGTATAAATATCAAGATGGTGAATGAAGCAGATGATTTAGCCTGAAACAACACTAATTGTTTAATCGCGCTACATGGCAGTTCGTGTAAATTTTTGATACAGGTTTTACATCAAACTTAGTCAGTCAAACTCATCTGCTTGGTCCACCATCTTGATAATTATACATTCAGTTGTAAGACCTGCTAATATATCGGTTAAAATTCCCGAAAATAATTAAATACCACCCATGAAATGAATTGATATATTTTTTTAAGATTAAATTATATCGAATTTAAGTATAAAAAATAAATGCATATTTTTTGTTAGTTAAGAAGTCATAAAACCATGTGAATAAATTACATTTTTTAAATAGTAAAATAGTCCATTTATGAGTGAAATAAAATTAAACTATACAACATATCTTCAATTGAACTTCAAATATTTTAAAAGGTTTCATGTAATACCAATACAATAATTAATTACTGATCAACGCACAACAAGTTAACGGGGTTGCCATACAATACTAAAATCATAACTTCACTCATTAATAATAACAGAAGATTCTCAAAGAGTTATTAAATTGAAAACCTAGTTTGTTTTGATGAATATTTATCAATCGAAACTATTCTTGAAACGGTCTTTTGGATGGATTAATTAATATCCTGAATCCTTTGGCTTTGCCTCTTTACAGTTATTCCGGCTTAGTAATGATTGCATTTCAACCTTCTGTCTGTTTAAATAGTCTCTTATTATTATAGAAATATATTTTCAATAAGATGACGTCAAACTAGAGACATAATGCTAAATGTCAAACAAACTAATTAAGCGGTTTTCAGATGTAAGCTTCAGAACTACAGTGATCCTTTAAGGACGGTATTAAATGTAATATATACAAACATATTCAAACTTTATAAAATATCTGTAATTAGAAAAGATGAAAACCGTTTCACAAATATTCATACGTGTTTGAAAAAAGGACATTAGAAGCTTAATGGTTTAATAAAAGTGAAATTTATATGTTTACATTGCGACAAAAACTAACGAGCGTTTATTTAAAATAAAAACCGTTTATTTTTCACATTATAACTACGCACTTCTATCTTTTGTCTGAAGCATTGGGTAAATATGCGTTTTCAGATCAATTGAGTAGAACCTTCAAGATGTGTTCTTTCTTTTATCTTACATTTGCACTTTTTATCCCTTCAAAGGATGTGCAAACAAAAAAAACCCCAACCCAATTCAAATGGAAATAATAGAATTTATTATTAGTGAGAATGTGTGTGTTTTACTGAAATCGTATATGAATACGTTTTCAGCTGTGGAAATGGGATTTTTCTGTTATATATTATATTCACTATTAAATTTATATGTATTGAATAATGAACTTATATGTATAGAAATGTCATGCGTATTGTTTTTATACATTGGAACATGGCCAGTACTACTACATGCGCATATTAAACATATACATCAACGCATCATACGTGGGCTGTGGACACCTGCAACACTGTGGTATCATAAAATCAGACACTCGAGAGAAACAACATTTTTCTTACATAAAAAACCCGAACCAATTAAGTATTTAAGAATGAATTTAAGGGCCTCGTTCAATATAATAGTGTTTTAGTGAGTCGTTTGTGTATGAATAAACTAGGTCTTGGTAGTGTTGGTACACACGCATACGCACCGCACGCACACATTCTTATTACACTATTATATTTAATAAGGCCCTATATTTATAAAAGTCATGTGTATTGTTTTCATACATTTAAAGACCTACTACATTGGCCGGCACTTCTGCATGCACATATTATACATATACTTCACACATCCGTCGGCTGTGGCCACCTGCAATAGTTTGATCCCTAAAATCCGACACTTGGGAGCAATAACGTTTTTCGTACATAAACATCCAATTTTAACATCAATTATTGAACAATGAATTTAAGGGCCGTATTCAATATAAGAGTGTAATAAGAGTGTAATAAGAGTGTGTTGGTGAGTCGTTTGTGTACGAATAGACTAGAGCTCGGTAGTATTGGTGTGCACGCATCTATAGAAGTGTCATGCGTATTGTTTTCATACATTGAAACATGGCCCGCAACACTACATGCGCATATTATACATATACTTCACACATACGCGGCTGTGGCCACCTGCAACACTGAATTCCTTAAAATCGGACACTCAAAAGCTACAACATTTCCAATTTGATTATTTCTTCCAATTAGATGGCATTAACATCTAAAAATAAAATACGCAGTGTGCAAATAAAGCCTCGTTATTAAAATAATACAAATACCAACTTATAATTAGATATTCATTCACTGACCAGCTTAGAGATTTGCAATTTCATTGGTGAAAAGATATTCTCACTTATATTAAATTTTATTCATAATTTATTTTATGTAAAATGCATTCAACATTTTCGATTGAATCACTGGACATGTTAACAAATTTTGTGAATATTTCGATAACGATTCGTGCAAATATAACGACCGGCATTAAATCGAGCATATAAAATAATATTCAATGTTTTACACTGATTTCCTGGATTATATGAGGAGATTACAGAAAAATATTTAATATTTGAACAATTTCATGAGGTGTTTTAAAAACTTACATACCATTTATATTTCCTGAATGTTCCGATTCAAAAGAGTACCCCCTGTAAGATAAATAAATAATATATTAAAATATTTTGTCATTTTTATTGTCAATATATTTGTCGTATTAGAAAAAAAAATAATATGTGCTTAAAAAAATGTTTTACTATTGTTAAGTACTATCTATATATTTATAATAAATAAATAAATTAGGGCACTTGGGTGAATTCTTTTCCACCAATTCTACCCTCTACAAGGCTTGCGTAAGAGTGACCTTATATGGAATTATACTAAATACTAAAAGACTACACTTTACGTTATTTTACTTAATTTTGATAATACATGAGATCTCTTTCTTCTACATTTATTTATATATAATATATTATATATACTTTACTTTTCTTACTTGCACAATATTTTTGTTGGTTTTTGTCTTGTCTATTGTAAAAAAGCTCTCACGAGAGATGATATGCAATTAAAAAAACAAGTGTAAATATTTTTTTTACTTATTTTAGCAAGAAAATAAATATTTTGCAACATGAAATATAAATGTTTCTTTAAACCCACTTTTTTATTCAACAAAATTTATTTTAAATAATATATACTCTTATTTAACATAATAAATAAGAAAATTAAACACACATGTATTTGTGAATAGATATTTGTTACACAAATCGACGAAAATCGATGGGTTAATAACACAAAAACACAAATTAAGAGTCAATTGTATTATTAAATATTATTTCGCAATCGTAAAGGTTTGTCATTATTATAAATATGCCATTTTAGATTTTATTATAATAAGGCAATGAAATTATTATATAGAAGCTTCTTATATTTACATAATATGTATTTTTATTACTAAAATTAATATTATGTATAAATGAGTAAATATTTAAAGATTTTAGGGCCTTAATATACAAATAACTAATAAATGTCTCTTGGCTTATTTACATAATAAAGTGTGTCAAATAATAAGATTAAGGTAAGGTTACCAGGTATTCCAAGCCAGGGATTACTAGATTAACTATGAAATTTAGTTTGTGCAATGCACCAAGGTTTATACTTCGCCAAGCATGATGTATCTCGTTGTACTTGGATGATTATCCTTACAAAAATAAGGACTTTAATAGATATGTGATAACTTTAGATAGCAAGTTAATTATTATTTGCTTAAAATGCACCGACTGCGTTTCAAATTAATGAGATCCGATGGAAGTTTGAATTTGAAAGCAGTTTGTATGTATTTACTACAATCATAACTGTAACTAACAACATTCAACTGAAACTACATACTGGTCTTTTAGGAATACGTATCCATATTATGTCTGTTTCATATTCAAAGCTTCATTCTAAAGTTGCTTCTCATTAGGAGTTATTGCAGAATTCAACCTAATTTGGCAGTCTTCATACAAAGAGTATTTTGTTTTAAATTGTATTTTTTAGACACAAAAACGTGTTAATAAATTGTCTGTCGGTGATCTTAACTATTACTAATTACACAGGTAACCGACTTAATAATCAGTATTTACTTTACAATACAGCAAATATGAGTAAACCTGGATCAAGACGATTGTTCGGGATTTTTTAAATATAATTCCCGATCTCCAAGTCGTAACAACCGTTTAAAACAATTTAATGTTTTTTTTACTTGAACAAGGATGTGAACCAATGACGATATTATTTTTAAATATTGTATCAACTTGAGAAATAATTACGGTGTGGCTTGAAATTATTTAAACATATTTAGAAGCCTTCAAATTTCTCATATTATTTTCAGCGCCATTTTTAAAATTTATATATAAAAAAAAATAACCTTACAAGACAATTTCACATATTACAAAAACAGTACGTACACACTAAAAATTGAGAATTTGGTCGTATACTTCCCGAATAAAAAATTATTAACGCTACTTTTATAACTGAAACCGTGTTAGATTATACTGTTTTTCAGCGGGTTAGTTCAAATAAATTATTATATCGTAACAAAATTTTGCAGTCTAAACAATTTTGACTTATGGCGAGTAATTTCACCTCTGAGCATTGTGAATTTAAATTTAAAGTTCATTAGGTTAGGTTAGGTTAGGTTAGGTAAAATTCAAAATGTAGGTAAAAGCATACAATAACAAACCTACAAAAATCATAACGAAGTAAATAGTGAAGTTTCGTCATCGAAATGTGTATAAATATCATACATAATTTTATTACCTCTATGAAAAAAAATTTAATAATTGACTTGTTTGATGGACGTATATCGAGGTAGTTTAAATGTTAGTGTAGAGCTCGCACATAATATGATGAAAGCCATCCCTCAGGACTTGTCATGATCCTAAGGTGTGGATATTATACAATATATTATTAATCATCATCATCGTCACAGTGTTGAGCATCAGCAGGTGGATGAGCTTGAGCGGTTTGTAAAAGCCATGATGAGCAAACACACTTTGACAGTGTTATTCCATGAGAGCGAGCAAAAGGTTACGTCACCAATATACACTTATTTTGGGATATATTGATTATCATCAATACAAACATGAAGATTTACATATATACATAGCCGATGAACAATACAGTGGGATTAAATTGACGAGCTTTCATTCATGGATGACTATATGTGTTTACTACTGTAGTTCGTCTCGTCAGAGAGAGAGAGTGGATTGGTTCTTAGATTACTATTTTATAACTAGGGTAATTTTAATTGAAATTTTCAATTTGTTAATTTTTTTTTGATTTTCTGCTTGGTTTTTTAACAGTACGGTAATAAGTTGTATATTTTTTTCATTCAGAAGATGTTTGAATTTTCAATGTCAATTATAAATAAAATAATTAAATACGGTTTTTATATGAGGACAACACTCATCTCAATATATTAAAAGCAAGTCCTCAATACTTTTAATATATTGAGATCTGAATATGTCTAAGATAATTACTGTTTTTTTTTAGAATTGTCATTTATTATGAATTATTAAATATCTCTTATTTTATTTTGAAATTAATTTAATAATATTATCATTAAAATACCCGTTTCGAGATTTTAGATTTGTATTAATTGTAATAAAATATTGTTCTTTTATCTGGTAACACTGATGGTTGATTGATTCGTACAAATATATAGCATACACACACCTTAGACAATTATATATAATATAATTATGATAAAAACGAATTATTTTAGATTTAATGTATCGAAAAATAATTCTTGAGAAATTTCTGTACAAAATATTCCGGAATAATTAATTATAGTGTAATCGCGTATTATTAATTATTAAAGTGAATACAGAATACAGATTTTAGTATCGTATGGCAACACTGTTCATTTAATTTGCGTAGTTCTTTGACCTGTAATATATTTTTATTTATTATAAAAAATATACCTCGTGTTAGCATTCAAAATATTTGAAGTTAAATTAAAGACTTAATTGTTTATGCTTTTTATATTTATTTATGGATGTTTGTTTTGGTTTAACTTTTACTAATAAATTTATTAGTAATTAAATTTTGTTTACTGTTCTATTTTCTTCGTCGTCTTTTTTATTTTAAGCAACAACAAATATTTTACATTTATTTATTTCTTACATATTTAAAATGCCTGTACTTAATCTCGTTGCTTATATTGTGATATTTCTGTATGAAATTATATTGGATTATTCAATATGTGACATGACCGTGTAATACGATTTGTCACTATGACATAAAACACACATTTGAAATTATAATAATAATATTATAAACAATGCAATTGCTCTTAATTTTATTCATTTGAATAATATTGACGAAATTGAATTTCATTGAAAATGTGTTAACATCCAAGAACGTATTTTAGTTAAATTAGCTGAACGCCTCAGATGAATAACAATATTGATCTTATATCAAGTTATTAATTAATTATTTAAGAAAATGTACACAATACGAATTGCGGAAAATATAAGGATTGAGATGGAATTAGCTATTGATTATATACAACCTATCTTTAATTGAATTCAAAACAACTTAAATGCTATAATGTAATTCCGATACGATCTAAAAAAAATAGAATAGAGAGGGACTAAGATTTTTTTCGTATAAAAAAATAATTTAATAATAATAAAATAATTTATTATGAAAGCTTGAGAATCTTCGGTTTTATCAATATTTACAATAAACAGTATGAGCTCACTTTATGATGTCATCGCATTGGTTCAAGTTCAAGGTCAAGTTCAAATTCGAATTCGTCAACAAGGTATTGTTGTTTGCTTGCAATGTGCGTAGTGCATTTTGGTTGAAATTATGCTGTACCGTACTTTGTTTACAAATTCAAATCGATCATTCTAATAAGTAAATACGCAAGATTCTCAAACATTTTAAAATAATAATATAAAGTTGAAAAGTTTAACTAGCCGTTAATAAAAGGTGTATTTTTGTTACATTTAATATACCTTAGATTTAATTATTTTTAATTCAAAATAATTAAATATTTTTTATTGAATATTGTCATCATATTTGTATGTACAACCCAAGCAAATAATTTCTATGAAAATTGTTAAAAAAGGCACCCGCCCAATCCACGAATACAATTCTCAAGAGTGGTTTTTTTCAGTGGCTATTCAGCTATACAAATATAAATGGAATTGGCCATGTAGGAATATAAATATTTATTTACATTAAAAAGACGTAGTGAAAATATGAGGTGGCGTGTAACTGAAGTGGACCCTCTTTCAGGTACAACACTCTCCTTGGTCGTTATAAGCAATCCTGGGAATATTTTTTGAAAGGAACCTCTCTACTACAACGACAAGAATAAATAAATATTATCCGAAAACCACACACACAAACTTATGCAATTTTAAGTTTTGGGACATTTGTGTGAGGGAAACTTTCACATTGACGTATTTTCCAGATGAAATGCGTAATTCTTAAAAAAAGGTGTCCGTAGGGTAAAATAAGTTCCACTCTTCTTTGCATACATTTTGTATTGATTGCTTGCTTATTTTAGTTAAATCATAAATAAAACAATAGTAATAGCTTAACGAATAAGGCGTATGTCTTCAAATCCCACTCGAGTAAAAAAATGAAATGGGAGATCGGGAATAATATTAATAAAATCCCTATATATATATATATATATATATATATATATATATATATATATATATATATATATATATATATATATATATATATATATATATATATATATATATATATATATATAATATTAATAAAATCCGTCTTGATCCAGTTTTACTCTGAAAAAAAAACGACTATCGGTATATCGAAGAAATTCTAGGCGTTCGCCTAGGAAAATATTACTTTATATTGACCTTCTTAGGTTTATTGTGGTAAAAAAACCCACTCAATCACAAAAAAATTGATCGGTTATTACGACTGGGAGATCGGGAATAATATTAATAAAATCCCAATCGATCGTCTTGATCCAGTTTTACTCTGATTTCCTGGATTGTTAGGTAAATATTGAGGCTATTATCAAGTACGTGTAAAAGAACATTGACGGGTTTAAATTAACACACATATAGTTATTGTTTCTAATAAATAAAAATCTTTAAAAATTGGCCTTTTTTATTTCTTTATAAATTCTACTTGATTTACCTTTTACTTAACTGGTTTTTATTGACGTATTTTTTTCCATAATAAAAAAGGCAAAATTCTCTTTTTGAATAAAACATACATACAATCTTATTGATTTATAAACAATACAATAGAATATTATGAATATAATGGCCAATGGGGGTAAGTGGGCCTAGTACATTTTTTTAAATCTATGGTTTAAGCTAAGAAATTCAAGAATAATTAAAACTTACAGGAGTCAATTATAATAACAGCTATTTCTATTAAATTTTACCACAGTATATTTATACATACATATATCCCCATTTACGTTTTTTTTAAAGAAATTTAATATGTGTTTTTGATTTTTTGCGGCCGATAAAAAACATCAGAATTTTTCAATAAAAAATCCTTATCACTTAATTATACATTTGTTTAATTATTACGTTAATTAAATTATTAATATCCCTAGGGATCCGATTTAATATAATGTGTGTAGACTTAAGTAATTGACAAAGTTAATAATGAAAAAGACAATCAAATGCTTCCCGCCATGGATGACATAAAAGTGGCAATAAACTTGTTCTGTGTTAATAAGTTATCCTTTTGAAATATTAACAAGACAATATGTGAAAAGGCTTCTCTTTGGCGAAACACCATGCTTTCATTATTTATTAGAGGAGAGATTATATAATATAAGTATCTGTTGAGAAGGCTTTATAATTAAATAAGGAAAGCCCGATGTCCCTAGAGATAGTATTCTTATATCGCACAATACTCTCGCTATAAATTTCTAATTAAATCAACGGATTAAAATAAAACCCTATATGAAAATAAAACATCTTTGATAATCTGTTTACATTTCAAGGGAAATTTATTGCATGTACGAATATGATTGCGATACATTAATTTTATATAATAAAATAGAGTGCTGAATACATTATTTTATGTAAAATAAAACACGCTTGAATTTTTAATTACATTTCACGCAATTTAAATAAAATATTCACTTTTATTTTTTAATACCACAGAATAATCAATTACTATGCGGTCGAATGTAAAATGAAAATATTACAAATATAAAAAGGCGTCATTGTATATCACGTAGATATTCTGTATTCTGCTATTGCTGTAAATATTTCGGCGGGCCATGGCTCCCACAATCTAATAATAAGAGTCCACCAAATGCAATTTTGCCACTTTATAATGCTGCACTTAAAATGCTACTTTTTGTCACTTTTGACACAAATAAAAATAAAAATACCACAAATTCAACCCTTTACAAATTGTTTTGGACTTCATTTTTCAACGAAATATGGGACAAACAATATAAAAAATTTGAAACAATCGCACACAGTATGTGAATGAAATTATTATAATAAAATCAATTTATATTTTTTATAAATATAATCATCAAAAAATAACCCAAAATAAAAAAGTGAATGTTTAAAAACACATTTTTTTTAAATATTTTTGCGCATCGTATCGATTTTTATAGTAAAACTTTCACTTTATAATATCGGTGCCCATTTAATATCATTAAATAAATATGTTTTAAGGTTAACAGAATTTATATTTAATCATTTGAATGAAAAAAAAAACAATTTTAATATGGTTTTGTGAAAGATTATAAATGCCACAAATTATTGCTACATTTTAAAAACGAATGCCACATTTTGGTGGAATAAAAATATATATTTTTTTATTAAATAAAGTGGGTATATTTGTGACATTTTAAAAATGTCTGAATCAATTATAAATAATCAACCGTTAATATAATTTAAATTATTGTCAGCATGTGCAAAAGTCACTCACATCACCTGAAAAAGCAACTCATGTAAATATTGTTTTTGGCACTTTCATTCCAATTGCGGTTCGTAATTAAATTTGTTTATTTTCGCATCGAGTCTGTCAAAACAAAACATCTGTATACATACATACATATGTATTAAGCATTTAGTTAAAATAATAAAGGCTCTATTTAATAATATAATATAATAATAATAGATTAGTGGAGTTTATAGTAGAGTGACGCCAGTAGTATTAAAGCCTCCTTTCAGCTTTACTTTCTGTTTACTATGCTTCACTACCTGATTACTAACTACTTCATACAGAACTACTAGTTATTTGCTTTATTCAAAACTACTTTCAATAGGATGCTCTTAATAAACCCTGCAAAATATTTTCGATTTTTAAGCCGAAAAAAACCCTCAAATTTCTACTTAATCGCGATATGTATGTATGTATGTTCAATGTAGAATAAATTTGTTATATGAATAAAATTAGTTTTATTGAGTATCATATTTTTCAATCGTTTAAATATACTTTTGGTAATTTAAAGCGATACAAAATATTATTAAAAAATATAACCAAATTGCACATGATTTATTGACAACAGTATTTGAAAGGCCTAAACTCTTAATTCAATTAAAAAAGTGGAAATTACATTCAAATATTATTTATTATATAAAATGCTATATTAAAGAACTCAAGTGAAAAACAAATATCTAAAATAAATGTTGTTTTTTCAAGGCGCATTTTGAATTTATAGACTTTTTATCTCTTGTTTGGTTTTTCATCATTTTTAAAACTTTAATTAAGGTATATTTTTTACATATTTATGTGACTTTTTGTATTTGATTTGAAATAATAATTATTTTTTTTTTTGTAAGAGCCATCATGACTTTTCATAAATAAAATTAAATGGAGAAAATTTTAAAATTTAATTAAGGTCTAATCTCCTAAAAGTCACTAAAGGGTAAATTTTAGGGGTAATTAAATCAATTCACGTTAGTTAAATAATCATATATTAAAAGAATCCGTTTCAATATATATATTTTTTACAAAAAGTTGAAATATTTTTTTTAAAAGATTTATTTTCAATCCTTATTACGTACGCTTCTTAATTTAGGAAATTTCATATATAATAATATTTGACTAAACAATACATTGATGAATAATAATTTCACACAAAATTAAGTAATATTAAAATGTATTCAAAACAAGGTTTTTCAAGTGGAATATTTGCATATCGAAAACAACTTTTTGTCATAGGAAGTTGAAATTAAAAATGAGTGATTTTGACATATGAAGCATTTTAAAGCATATTTTTTATTCCATAATTTAAGAATGATTTGCTTTTATTCAGAACACGTAGTATCGTAATTTTCAGGATCACGTAACTAAAAATGTGTCCTAGCACGTAATGTTAGCAATTTGTCAAAATTTAGACAGGTAATGACCGAACCATAATATATATTATATTTATATATATATATATATATATATATATATATTAAAAATCAAATAAAATACAATTTTATTATTTTGCATGGTTCAAGTATCAAATGATAACAGACAAAGAAAAAATACAGTAATGATAAATTATGAAAAATCGGATCGGAATTATATAAATGAATTATCAAACTTTTTCATATTGCCTTTTGTAAGATATATTTTTTAAATATATTTTATAAAAAACTTATTTTCTACCAATTAAGAATAAAGAGACTATCATTGAATTCATGGAAATTTACTACCGAAAATTGATTAATTATTTCTCACTTTGAAAACCTTTGGCCGAGAAGAATAGAGGGATTAGTTTCTTTCTTTTTTAAGTCTTTCACATTGAGATGGAATTAGACTCTCACAAGTAGTAATCCTTGACAGGTGATAGTACAAAGATGAAGATTAGAATAGATTAGAGATGTTTCAAAATAAAATATTAATTAACTCATTCTTAGTAACGAAGTCTATAGCCGCTAAATAATATATAAATAAATTATAGAACTAATACGGTAATAACTATCAAAAAATATAAATTCCCACATCAAATATTGATAAATTGTGATACTATTAAAAGTATATTTTATTATAAAAAGCAAAAATATTTATGATCCGAGGCCTTTTTTTACAAATTTTGCTGTTTTTAGACATAACAACTTGTTAATTATTTGTCTGTCAGTGATCTTAACTATTACTAGTTACACAGGTCACCGACTTAATAAGCAGTATTTACCTTACAATACAGGAAATCAGAGTAAACCTGGATCAAGACGATCGATCGGGATTTTATTAATATTATTCCCGATCTCCCAGTCGTAATAACCGATTAAAGGATTTTGTTTTTGTATTTGAACCCATGATCACAATAATTGTAGGCATATATATATATATATATATATATGTTATATATATATATATATATATATATATATATATATATATATATATATATATATATAATAATATAATAGTAGAGCACAAAGTTTCCTTAGATAATCAGAGGCTGTTTTAGTAATGATGGTCACACCGAAGTGTGTTTGTGAATAAAGTTTCCTCAGTGAACTTGGATAACATGACATGTTTGTATTTTGGCCACATTAGTTTGCAATTTGCTCAAATTGCACTGAAGGCTTATAAATATAATTATTTGAGGATACCTAGTTTGTGAAAGTAGACTTAATTAAATTAAATTATAGAAAATAGATGGATTATTAACAAAAAGCGTATCTAAAAAATACAATGCAGTTTTACTCTTAATGATCTTAACTAATTGTAACCTAAGTTGTTTCTATATCAGAAGCTTATTTATAAACATATTACGTGTAAGCTTATAAATATATTTATATATATATATATATATATATATATATATATATATATATATATATATATATATATATATATATATATATATAAATCAATTTTCTTATAAAAATATTTTTATGTATATAATTTAATCTAATGTAAAGAAGATTAATTAAACTGAAATAAACAATTCACAAGGATTTCAAATATTTGTGATGACATTTTCTATTTTTTGAAGTATTAATTTATATGATTGGTATAATAGAGAAAGAGAGCTTTTGTGAAAATTGCGGTGATGCATTGAATTCAGCAAACAAAGTAATTAGATTTGTCAGCTCTGAAAAAGACTGCGATACTACAAAGTTAATTGCTCTTTAAATGCAAATCCTATTAGGGATTTATAGAGCTGGTCAAAAATAAATATGGAAAACTGATCATTTGCATTCGAAACAAATGTGATATGAAAATTATTTTACATACTTATAGAGTGGTTAATTTGGTTTTGTATCAAACATGCATATTATTCGAGTCACACACTTTAGTTTTGGAGTATCCCTGTAATTTATTCCACTGTCCCACTTTCTCTTTAGTGACACAGTATCAAATACAGAAAGCAAAATGTTGAATGTGTCCAGATTTACAGCATCTAATTGGGCAGTTTGTATACCAGAAGCCATAAAACACAACTGTCGAATACAATACAATACAAGTTCTAATAAAAATATTTGCAAATACAAGGGAACTTCAGTATAATTAAATAAAACGATACATTTAAATAATAAAAACAGATTCAAACTTACACTTTTTCTTTTGCCGCACATAAATATAACGAAAGATATAATAAAAAGTTAGATTTGGTGACCCCGACGTGATTTGAACACTCAAAATTATTTAATCCGGCTCGAAGGACCTTGATTTTTAATTTTCAACGTTTGATGCTTTATATATTTATATGCCACAAATTTATTAAGGTTGCATTATTCAAAAAGTTAATTTTGGTATGTATAAGTTAATAAAACAAAATTATTATTTGCGGCATTTTTGTCTCAAATATTGTTATTTGATTATCAAAATATCATACATTACTCTAAATATCCTAAATTTTGATGTGATAAAATGATGATTCCGAAGAGTTTTTCTTTGCTTTAATCTATTTAATTCCATCACAAAAAAACTATTAAAAATACGACCAATTTTAAATCAAGATGCCTATTTTATTTAAATAAATTATATTATATAAGATTATCTTAATAAAAAACTACCATGTGTTCTTTTTTGTAAAGAGGTGTAAATTTAAGGGTGCTTGTCGGGGGTTAAAATTAATTAAAATACCAACTGCTGTGAGAACGATGATGGATTCAAATTCAACTTGGGGTAATATGGACTATTTAAGAGTCAACTTAAATATCTTTTTTGTAATTTGATATAAAAAAAAATGAAATTTTACTGTTGAAAAAGGTAGTGTAATTTCCTTGATCAATCGGGCCAAGCCCCTTATAAAATCCGCCCCTATACAGCTTTGTGATTTTTATTTAATTGGGTTAAGGATCGTTTTGGCAAGTCAATCGTTTACAAAAGCACCCGGTACATATAAAAAATAAATAATTCACAACTAAAATGTGGATAACAATATCCAAATTCATATATTTTCATATACCAAAATGGGATTCCACCGTTTATATTCAGGATGTGGGACATATCCTGAAGTACTTCTACTCCATTGTATTTGTGGAGAACATTAATATTTGTATGCGGGATATGTGAATCCATTAATATAATACAAATAGAATCATGCTAATGTACACTATGTAAAACAGTTTCATACACATTATGCTGATTCCTTCAAAAGGCGACATTTTTATTTATAAAATCAATAAAAATAAATTAAAAATCTTCCCCCTTGCACGATTGAGTCTCGAGTAAAATACTTGACAAATTGGTATTCAATGTAGAAAAATGCATTTAAGCATCAAAGAGTACCGTATTTTATTGGCTTAGTTTATTTTCTCAACATCAAAGAACCTGGTAATATAATATATTAATAATTATTTGATAGCAATACATCATTAAGACTACTTTTTTTTTTAAATACTTAACCTGTATATTATATTGTATTAAAGTTTATTTCTTTTATTTAAATAATTTTATTGTAAGATTCAAACCAACATCTCTTGGTTTTCTACATTCAATGAGCTAAATTTGAATTTATTTTGGATTTCATTGGGGTTTCATTAATATTATTCCCGATCTCCCAGTAGTCGTTTGTAGTTTTACATGGCTATTTTGCATTAATAATATTATGCTTTATAAATTAAATGTGTTCAGAAGTTACTATGGTGACATTTTATATTTATAAAATCAATAAAAATAAATTAAAAATCTTCCCCCTTGCACGATTGAGTCTCGAGTAAAATACTTGACAAATTGGAATTCAAAGTAGAAAAACGCATTTAAGCATCAAAGAGTACCTACAGTATTTTATTGGCTTAGTTTATTTTCTCAACATCAAAGACCCTGGTCATATTATACACAAATAATTATTTGATAGCAATACATAATTAATACTATAATTAAATATTAAAATGTTTTTTTTTGTAGATACGCATTTGTGTTAATAATCCGTCAATTAGTTAAGCTGTGAGTGATATAGGTTAGTTTAGACAGTGTAAATGAACAATACCTTTATTATTTATTAACAAGCATACAAACTCTATGACAAAAGGTCTTCTTGAATCTATTATTAATTTATTGACAAACGGATGATACGACCCCCACAAAAGTATTAGGCCTAACCACCTGTAATTCTATGAAAGTGTGTTTATAGTATAGAAATAATTACGATTAACTCAATAACTAATTATCTAGCTGCATTATAAATATATTTTACCAAAATAAAATAAGGAATCATCAAATTTTTTTTGGAAAAAAAAACTAATATTATATTAGACCAACACATGAATTCGATACGCGATCCATTTGTATATGAAATTCCTCATATATGTGTCATAATATAAAATGACATTTCTCCCCCTGTATATATGAAGTACCTTTCAGATATATTGAATCCTTCAGGAAAAATATACTTTGGGTACAAATCATACACAGACACGGTTTTGCGGCCAAATCACTTGGAAGCTGATCGAAAAGAAATCACTTCATATTATTTTCTACTGCTTCCTACAAATGCGTATACATTTGTAGTCTAATATCTTGTTATTTATACTTATATTGATGGATTGTCAAATAAAAAAATATTATTGGGTTTATTGATCAAATATGGAAAAATAGAAGGTAATATATTATATATTTACGATTTCAGATAAAAATACAATATCTTCATTAAAATTTCTACATAATCTTATTGATGCAGTTAAAAGCTTAGACATATAATCAAAATTTTAATTGTGAGAATGTGGGTCCCATTTTCCCCTATTTGCTATTTTATACACAGCCAATTCTTTACTTTTTGAATTAATCAAACATTTTAATAAAGTCTTATTGTATTTTTTTAATAAAAAATCCAACGATAGTTCCTAATGTTGAATTCTATCAAGAAAAATATTCTTATTAAAATTTACATCCTTAATCAAGAATTACATCTTTTACTCTATTGTTATTTAATTCACATTAAAATAATTCACATAAATACATTATTGATCATTAAATTGATAGAATTTTTTTATTATTTAGTGTATATATTTTTTGAATTTTATTTAATGTAATATGCCATACTAGCTTTTATAATAATAAGAATATGAAGTTAATAATGGATAATGTTTATAACAATTTAAAAATTCACATTTATAATGAACAAAATATTAATAAAATAAAGTTATTACAGAAATATTTATTTAAATAGCATTTATTGAGAGATTTTTGTGAAAATAAAATGAACTAACCGATTAATACTATTTTTTATAATTCAAAACTATATTTTATTACTAACTGCTTATTTGATTTGATAATACAAGGTGTAAAAAAATCAGGGGGTGGTAGGGTAAAAAAAAATATTGCTTAATTAAATTAAAGTATTTAACAGACACTATCGAGTACTTCACAGAAACGATAATTATCTTTGCGATACCTTACCATCTTCTAAAATATTCTCAGTTACTTTAATTCCACCATGTATAGCTATATAGTTGCTAATTGATAATTTGAAGAAGTTATTGACACAATTAATTTCTCCATTTCCCCCAAAATATATCTGGATATTAATTTCATTATATTGTGTGAAGTCTGTTTATATTGTGAGGATCGTAAAATAAGATACGTAGTCTTATTTAAGGAGAGAGTCTGGTAGTATATTCTTCCTTAATAATTCAACAGGGACTCACATAAATCGAGTCTTGACCACGTGTAAAGAAAAATTAATGGCAACCATACTTGATTATTGGATTATAAATAGAATTTAATCGTGATTTGATGTGATAGTCGGCTTTTAAACAATAGTCCTTGATTCAAACGAGGCTCTTGGGAATCGAACATTCCAAAACAATGAATCAATTACAAAAGGTTTATTTTCACAACGAACGCCTGCTTTGTCCTTCTCGATATGCTGATTAATAATTGTTCAATATATTTAATACCACCAAGTTGGAGTCACGTACTTACATACTTTCTCAGGTCGGTGATAAATTCTTCGTTTTGGCCCCGGGGAGGAAAATTCCGTGAAAATATAATAAGCGAGTCAATAATAGAACGAGTGAGGAAATTCTCGAATCCCACCTGAACGAAGCCTATTTCCTAATAAAATCCGATAAATGCTCACAGGTTTGTCAATTTTTACATATCGTTGAATATAGTAATTTATCATATATTCAATAACATTTCAATTTAACATGATTATCAGCGGGAACAACTATTAATTTATTATCCATCCCTTCCTTTGTTCCTACAAATGTTTTTTTATTTTTCTGCATTTAGCAGAGATTGTTCTATTTTTATGCATTTTATTATTGTATTGTATCTTATCTCTTCTAAAAATTATTATTCCTCCTTATAATATATTTTATGTTACCCGTTTTAATGTTATAATGCTTATAATTAAATAATACATTCTCTCCTTCTTCTTTATTTCATGTATTGACAAAACATAATGTAAAAAAACTTAACCAAATCTGAATCATGTAATAAATTTGACTATTTTTTTAATTTAATATTAATAATACGCACTTTACTTAATACGATATTTTGTTTAATATCTTCTTTGTCTTATATATTTCTTCGCAATAATATTTTTATTATTATATTGTTTTTCCGGATATACATATATTTCAAATATGCATATATTCATGATATATTATTATTAAAATAATAAAAACGAAGCTTTTAAAGACTAGTGATAAATTAAATTAAAACTCTTGATTATGTCGTGAATAAAATAATGTTTTATATAGAATGTGTTGGATAGTTTTATTTAAGACTAAACGATAATATTTCGATTGGTTATTAACACAAAAACATTTCTAAAAATTATTGTAATATTTTGGTACAAACATATGGGTTCCCGGGTATATATATATATATATATATATATATATATATATATATATATATATATATATATATATATATATATATATATATATATATATTTCACATAATTTAAAATATAATAAATATTAAATGAGGTTATTCATAAAGTGACTATTCCGTATAAATTTGCATATATTATTAGTGGGTTTATTTTTTAACGTGTTTCAAGGAAGTATTCTAAATTTTTTTATTAATTAAGCCTGAAAACCTAAGAAATGTATAACTAAATTACACAAGGTTGATGATTTTTTTCTATGATATCACGAACATGTTTCTATGAAAGTCTGTGTGTATTTTCATCAAGCTTGCATATTAATTAGTCGATCTAAGTGTCTAACAACAACTGATTGAATCCAACAAACACAGTCGAATATAATGTTGTTTAACTATACTAGTGCATACATACATAGTGAACATCTCCAATCAATCTGCTTCTATGACTCTATGGACAGTTCAATACTAATTGCAACTATTATGCTCAATACACCTGTTATTTTATGCTAATACATTATTATAATAATCATTGGTGCTTCTATTGTTAATAGAAACGGGTAATTCATAACTAAACTGAAGTTTTTCGATTGAAATACCATTGTTTATTCGATGATAATTTAAGACTTTGGCGGAAAAAACAACAGTATTCGAAAATACTCAAAATGATTTTATTTATAAATAAAAAACACACAAATCAGAAAAACGCCCAATAAAAATACACATTTCTATATCAAGATAATATTTTTTTGTATCTATTGAATTTTTTAAATATTTTGATAGCTGCTGTTTTTCCGCCGAGGTTTTCTATTATAAGTCAAAAAGAGTCGTAATATTTAACCGTAATAGTTACTCACAAAAATCACCAACAAGTTAAATTAATATAAACCAAATCAAATTCAAATATTAAATAATAAAAAAAATGATAAAATATTCTCAAATGCACTGTTTAATATATTTGTGCTTAGAATAGTTCATTTAAATATTTTTTAATTAATTTTTTATATTGAGAAGACTAAGAATATTAGGTGTAATTAAATAAATAGAGATTTATTAATGTGAATAATTCATTCTTTTGATATTTTAACTGATTATTTATATACCTATATGGTTAATTTATCAATTTAAAAAAAAAAATATTATTCATTTTACTGATGGCTGATATTTTAGTAGGTAATTAATCAATTAAAATGTATTTATAGCCAATTCGATTATTTTTAGTGACTGCATGAAAACGCATACAAGTTTTCTTATAACAAAATAAACATTTTTTTAATATGTATAAAAATTCTCTCGTTCTTCATCCCGATTTTCATAAATTTCTCACTACCTCTCACACCAATTCTCTATTTTATTTAAAAATATTGGTATTGTCTCTACTAACATAGGATGAATGACTTTTTTTATTCATTGGGTTAATGAGTCACTCTTTTGTATTTTATTTATATTATAAACTCCAGTATTATCGTATTTTACTTAAGGCTCTATTGTATTGGATGTAAGGAGTATTATTGTACACAAGAGAATATCCTGCGATAAATTCAACTATCTCTTATTACTTCTCACACTCCGGGACTCGAAGCTGTTACCTTCTAGTCGGAGTTAACTGAACATGCATACAGTCTTATAATAAATCCTGACAAATGCACAACATTATTGAATTGCGCACATTTTCAAAGACAACAATCTTCTCTGTTACGGCGAATGGAAAAATC
>JAGTTH010001462.1:0-27338 GCA_022606485.1 Agraylea sexmaculata | reverse complement strand
ATAATTTCAATATAATGGAGTTAAAATTAGTACATTAGCTTTAGGCCGGCCACTCACCTACACTTGGACTGTTCAGGAAATACAGGTGTATGACGGACTTCACTCGACCGAAAGTCTCGCCTTAACCCACTCAATGTATTATAACTGTAAATGTATTACCGAAATTAGATTAGCCAAAAACATCAATAAGACATTTTTTTATGAAATTAATAATAATATATATTATTATACATATTATCACCAACGTAATAGCTCATATTTGATCGGTTATTACGACTCTAGAATTGATAATAATATTAATAAAATCTCGATCGATCGTCTCGATCCAGATTAACTCTGATTTCCTTGATTGTAGGATAAATACTAAGCTGCTCTGTCGGTGATCTGCGTAAAGCTTGGGATTCCTAGGCGTGCGTCGCCGGAAACGTACACCGTAAAGACAGTAATAAAATTGCTTTGCTATACTTTTGATTAGTTTTTTGTTAATTAGTGCCTCGTCAAAGGCTTGTACGAGGCATTAACTAACAAAAAATTGATAATAAGTGTGGCTAAGTAACTGTACTATTGTATTTACGTTGACGTATGCCGGGAAATCCATTACATAACTAGTTAATTAATAACCGATAGATACTGAATTAACACGTTGTTGTGTCTAAAACACCTAAAATTATAAAAGTCCCTCGGGGCGTATATAAATAAATTATTATAGCACATAAAATTTAAGAATTATTAATTAAACGTAAGAAACAATTATGAAATTAAGATAATAAAATAATAATGACTCATTACTGGTATAATATACATACATATAATAATAATTGATATGAATTGTGTAGTAAAGTTCGACTTATGTATATTTTCTCAGTATGTAGTAAAAATAGTTTGTAGTTTTATTGCTTATAATTGTATAATAAAGCAGATAATAAGCGAGACGCTTTTGACCCATATTCGGTAATATTGAATGTATATTTTATGATGTTTATTATAAATGTGATATAAGTGGCAGTTCTCAGTAGTGATTTAACATTGTAGATGAAGAGAAGAGTTCAGCACGTGTTTGTTGCCCCAGGTCCCAGGTTCGAGTCTTTTGAGAGCAAAAAGATGGAGATTGGTCATTGAACCGTTGCTTTGTGTCAACGACTGGAAATTGAATCGCTTGCTGTCGTCTGCTGATATCATTTTTATGGAACACAAATACAAATATATGGTGTATATAGAAGACTGCTAGAATTGGTCAGGTCAACGTCTGGCTGGAGAAAGGCTCTTTGTGTCACCGAGTCGCCTGTCTCCAGCCACCAATATGTAGAATGCCTGTATGTATTATATAACGAGATGCTGTCATCATCATCATCATCATCATCGATGAAAAATATCTAGACTTCATAATAATGTTCAGCTCGCCTATTACCCTCGACACTTTCCAAATTGAATCACGAGTTCAAAGTCTCCAGACATTTTTACAAGTGGTCTATGATTTGGATTTATCAGATATTAGTTGTTTTGAATTGTCAATTTGACCAATTTGTATGATTTTCCGTTAATCAATGTATCAATGATTGTATTTCATTTATATTATATTACAATTTCTTTATGTATGCATAAGTTTTTACAATGATTGATAGAACAATACATCGTTGGGAATAGTCTTAGGTGTACAGAGTGTATAAATCTGTTTACTTATAACTAACATTTTATTTAATTTTAACATGAATAATAGTATTACATTATAGAAAGAATGGGAAAAAAACTTGAAGATTAATAAATAATAACAACAATAAAAGCAATATTAACAAAACAATTACAAAATATAATGCTTTGAGTAAAAACCAAATTTGTGTTTTTCCACTTTATTTTTAAAAATAATATCAGTTTTGGAAGTCCATTGGTAAAATGAACTTTGGGTTAGTCGGGAAGTTAGTGACTTAAGTGTAATGTTTTTTACTCAAATTTGATCATTTTAACTGAATGTCCTCGTGGACTTCTTTAAATACAATGATTATGATGTACAGAGTATATAAACCTTTTTACCTATAACTAACACGATAATTTTTATTTAAATTTTAAATGAGCATGGGAAAACAATAATAACTTATTTAGAAACACGAATCTAATATATAGTATATATATTTATCTAAGGTGTATTTATATTATATGTACAGATCATTCGACCGATTTGGGCAGGTATAGTAGAAAAATAAGTATTAAAATTATGTATGCTCTTAAGAATTTATGGAACTGAGCCACATATTTAAAATCGGTGGTCTTTCTAATATGAAAATTTTGAGTTTCATTTAACTTACGATGTTCATACTATCGATTTGCCGTAGGGATCAAAACATTAACAAATTGAAAATTTCAATTACAATTATCCTTGTAAATAATAACAACAGTAAAACCAAAATAGAAATAATAGATTTCATTAGACTGATTAATTACACTTTAATACTACACTAGTTATGGATTCAAATCCTATTTTAATTGAAATATAGTTTAATTATGTTATTAATCCTGAAATCTTTTAATTAAGTCTATTTTTATTAGGTACTAAAGCCTATTAAGACGTATACATATAACGATTGAAAAATTACAAATTACATTTACTACTACGAATTAGTTGACCAGTTTGTCAATATAATGATGCATATAATTATTTTCTAAATATTAAATAACAATTGCAACTCTATACCTTTTTAGTAATTGTGTTTCAGTTAAATAAATTTATACATAAATATATATTTTCGAATACAAAATTGTACGGTCGACATATACAAAGTGGTAGCAATTTGTCACTTCTTTGTTTATAAAATACATTGTTGCGGCATTTTTTTCCGATGGCTAGAGGCCCTTCTGGCATCATTATTTTTGGCTGTAAAATTTGGCAACCCTTTTGGTATTGTTTCGAGACAAAGTATGTATTATTTTTTACTGTTTGTGTTTATCTGCCGTTCCTTTTGAGGCACAGTTAGTCGAAGACGGCGGAACAACCTACCGTAACACGCGGCCGTGCTTTGTTCTCTTTTTCTATACCCAACCACTATTTAATTGTTATGGAGATCTTCTTTTTACCGTGTTAAATGTCTTTTCAGCGTGTTACTGTGTCGATAATGGTATTTATTATGCCTAGTCTGCCAATTTCCAATCTCCTTAAAAAATAACTCAAAAGTCAAAGGCAGATAATTGATTTATCATTTATAAACTGACTACACAATTATATAAAAAAAATCCAATCACTCTATTACCAAATTAATTATTAATAAAAATACACGTTTGTTCAACTCTTCTACCTTTCATAACCGACTCCTTAATATTGAGTTTCCTAAGCGTAGGTCGTCGTAAACGTACACCGTAGAGTTGCTTTGCAATTTGCAGCTGCTCGTTTTTTTTGTTGGTTTATTAACAAAGCATTATTCGCCCTGTAAATTACCATATTTATGGTGTACGTCTAGGGAATGATTACTATAGACTGATTTCAAGAGCATTTGGAAATTCCGAAAAACGTAGCTTTAGGGCCTGTACAATTATTTTTAATCAAAATATTAGGTTAACTAATTTCAATTTACCATTTGAAGACTACTAACATATAGATGAAAGACTAGAAAGACTTATTAAATATAGGTGAAGGTATAATTTATCATACTTGTTGAGTTAGAAAAATTAAATTATTGTAGAAATATTATACAATAAAAAAATTTAAACGTCATTTACTCAAAACTCTCGTTTTGTAACAAAGCGCTTTCATCCACTGCTGTCATGAATTATTGTGATGTAGTCTCATAAATATATATTGTATGAGATTTAAAAAAAAACTAAATTACTTATTACTTATTAGTTATTGATTGAAAAATTGTGAATTTCCACTTATACATATAGTAGATGTTTTATCTGCGTGAACTGGATACACTGCCGTATACACTATTAATAGTTTTCAAGCAATAAATACAATTTCTCGCGAAATACCAAGCTGAAAAAATAGCTTATGCAGAATTGGTTGAGTGGATCGTGTTGTTGATTAGCATAAAGACAAATGGTTGATGTTGAGAGGAATATTGTTGGTTGTCATTGTCTTTGTAACACTCTTGAATGAGGTTATTCCGTCATCAAGTGCATAAATACATATAAATAATATTTTCGACTACCGAATAAATTCGTTATACATGCATCATCGACATAAAGGCACAAATAGTTTAATGATTTCTATTACAACCAAAATCTATAATACTTAAAGAAAAAAAAAACGTTTTTAGCATATTTTATTTTAATCGCAATCAATCAGCAAATAAATATTCAATATTTTTAAATACATCGCCGGTATTTAAACAATATATAGCCAAACATATTTGTATCTAATTCAATTTTTTTATAAATATACATATATAAAAACTAAAAATAATTGTTATTATATTTATTTGCATTTCCGAAACGTTAACTTTTTAATGAAATATTAATAGTAAAAATATAGTAAAAATGTGGTATGCATAATATTTTTTCTATTAAATATAAACAATGTTTTTTTTAAATGTGTAATTACATATACTTTTTTATACTATTAATTGTTAATGTATACAATAATAACGGTCTGTAAAAACATATAAGTTAGTATGACTCAAAAATCGAATTGCTCTTTGTTTCTTTGAAAAATGTCAAACTTTAACTGTAATGGGTAATGTCGCTTTACTGTGTGACCAATCAGAGCCACTGTTGAGTTATTTTGCCTTTGGATAAAGGTGGAAATTTTCTTTACAAACAAATGTATGAATAAAAAGAGTATTCTTCGAATATATCAAGATCAAAAAATGAATCCTAAATTGATTACCCATCCTAATTATACAATCTAAATGACATAAACATTGTATAGTGTATTTTTTTTAAATAATAGGATTGTTATATATTAATTTGTTTATAAATTATGTCGTAATGAAGAGTATTAAAGTAGTATTTATGATCTGGCAGTGGCCATCACTTCGTCTACACTATTTCGAAACTTCTGTACGACACATATATATACATTTAATGATGATTGTGAAATACTTTTTACGTATCCATGCTAATTACAAATGTTAAGAAATCATAGGAAAAACCTGGCCCAGGCCCTACAAATTTACACAAAACATTATTGCGCAAGTCAAATGTGAGTAATACAATAATATTTGTACTTGCTAAATCGACAATGGATAATATCGACTGCTCCAGCATATAAAACCTGTGTGTTCTTAAGTCTTTATGGAACTGAGCCATATATTGTATGTATGAAACGTGAAAAAATGTTGCTTTTCAATCATTATTTAACCTATTAAGTGGGACTTTTTCGAAATAGTAAAATAGTCCTATTTAAAATAATAATTAAATCAAGTGACACGTGACGGGCAGTGTTACCAGATTCAATATGTGGTTCAGTTCCATAAAGACTTAAGAGCACACATTTTTTTTGCACTTACGATATTATACGCTGGAGCAGTCGATATATATATTTTTAAATATCTAATCGGTTGTATAATAAATAATTGCCAATATTAAGGAACAAGCCGGTCACGATTCTCCGTGACAAGTCTATGAATAATCGTCGCGTTAAATTACCGTTATTGTATAAAATATAAACACATATTTCACAAAACACAATCTTCAATCAAGGTGAAATTAACTGTCAGATACAAAATTATGGAGAAGGCAAATGGGTTGAATGACTCGTATGCTTCGTTGGCCGTATAAAAAGCGCATTTTTATTTGTTTACTGTGATATTTAATATGTAAATATCATGGTTGGTTATTTATTGTTTCAGAAGTCAAGGTGCTACAGTGGCATGGCGTGGAGTGAGGGCCACAGTGGGTCCTCGTTCAGTTCTTCGTGGAGTCAGTGGTGCTGCTCATCCTGGCCGTGTTTTGGCCGTTCTTGGGCCTTCTGGAGGAGGAAAGACTACACTTTTGGATGTATTAGCCGGTAGAAGAAGGCCTGATTCTGGCCATGTGACCCTTAATGGTGAAAGACTTTGTAAGAGATGGAGGAGACACATTTGCTATGTACTGCAGCAGGATATATTCTTCCCGAATCTGACACTCAGAGAGACTCTTGATTATACTGCTGCTTTGAGGTATATATTACAATTTCTTTATTATGCATAAGTTTTTACAATGATTGATAGAACAACACATCTTTGGAAATAGACTTAGGTGTACAGAGTGTATAAATCTTTTTACCTATAACTAACATTACAATGTTTTATTTAATTTTGACACGGATAATGGTATTAAATTATAAAAAGTATGGGAAAAAGAAAATAAAAACGCATTTACAAATATGAAGATTAATAAATAATAACAACAATAAAAGCAATATTAACAAGACAATTACAAAATATAATGCTTAAAAGCTAAATAACAATTTATTTTGGTAAAACCGAATTTCAGTTGAGTGGATTTTTAGAAATTTACACTTTATTTTTAAAAATAATATCAGTTTTGGAAGTCCATTGGTAAAATGAACTTTGGGTTGGTCGGGAAGTTTATAGTCATTTTAGTATAATGTTTTTTACTCAAATCTGCGATATTTGCTTTTATCATTGTACAGAGTGTATAAATCTTTTTACCTATAACTAACATGAGAATGTTTTATTTCAATTTGAAATCAATAATACTATTAAATTACAAAAAGAATAACCCATTTACAAATTTGAAGATTTATATTTAGAGTTAATTAAAACGTAAACTCTAAAATGAGTTACACCACTTTTGCGCTGATAGCCTCAAATATCACCAGCCGGAGATCAATTAAATTATTTATTAAGATTACAAGATTTTGGCGCATCTTTACAGGAAAAAATACCTAATTATACTAGCAGTATATAATCTATCAAAAAAAAAATTTATAGCGTAGTAGACAATTTGAAAGTTTGATGATAAATTAGCGGAATTCCATTAAAGAAAAGACTGTTTTTAATTTTATAAAATTGTATTGTTTTTTAAAAACTTAACAATTTCACCAGGGATTGCAAACCATAATTTATTTTTAAATATAATGATAAATAAGCGTTGTAAAATACCATGTGTATCATATTTTATTTTCAATTATTATTTATTGATTTACTTTTAGTTTAACATTAAAATAGATTCTCAAAATTGTTTTCACATATAGAATATTTTAAGGTATTTATTCCCACGACTTGTGCAATAATCGTTCTACAGTTTGTAATAAAAAATAACGAGCACAGATAGTAAAAAAAATAACTGTCACACAAGTCAATACTGGACTGGACATTTATTTGAATTTTCGTGTTGGTTTTCTAAATTAATACTTTAAAATATTGCCCAATTTGTGATATAAAATGGCCGGTATTCATGATTATAAATGTCGTAATATTTCTAATGATGCGCCCCACATTTGTGTTTTTATATCACTACTAGGGTAATTTTAATTGAAATTTTCAATTTGTTAATGTTTTTTTATGTTCTGCCTGGTTTTTAATAGGACGTTTATCTTTGAGTTTTGATTTCATTGTTGCTTTAAAGAAGTTTTAAGGAATTTTTTTATTTTAAAAATGAAGTATAAAAATGTGGAAAATGTTATGCATTATCAAATTAAATACACCTAAAAATATATTGAAATTATTTAATATTTTGAAATGCTCTGATTTGTTTTTAATACGAAGATAATAAGTTGTTTGTTTTTCATTCGAAAGAAGTTTGAAATTTTATTAAAATTATTAATAAAATAATATAACGCGGTTTTCATATGATGACAACACTCATCACAAAAAAATAAAATAAAAAATAAATATTTAAAAAGCGAGTCTTCCGATAAATACTTTTTTTGAGAATTTTCATTTATTATGCATTATTAAATATCTCTAAAATTATTTTTAAATAAATTTAATAATATTATCATTAAAATACCGTTTCGAGATTTTAGATATGTATTAATTATGATTAAATATTTAAATTGAATTATTTATACACCTAGCAACACCTAGCTGTCACAATGGATTTCGTTTGACCATTATTTATAAAATATATCAGTTTACGATTAACTACCTTCTATTGACAGAGACATGAAACGTGTTATAGATAATGGATGAATCTACATTAGTTGCCGGTCAAATAGGACCATTTTACTATTTCGAAAAAGCCCCATTTATAGTTTAAACAATCATTGAAAATGAACATTTTTTGAAGTTTCATACATTTCGAACTAAACTGACAGCAAACATATTTCAAACGAAAGTATACGATATCTCGAAGGTATTCGATACATATTAAGGGCTACTTTCACATATCTTCAATAATCAACAAATTTAAATGCAGTCTCACTACCAAATATTCTATTCCATTTTGAATATATGGCTCAGTTCCATAAAGACTTAGAGCACACGGAATTTTAATGCTTGACGCACAAATATAGTAAGGACTATTTTTCTGTATATAGCGACTCTGTATACATACGCTGAGGATATTTGAAAGATTGATCCGTACAGACAGACAGACATACAGACATATAACATACACACAGTTAGACAATTATATATCACTATAGTCTTATACTAACGCGGTGTAACGGAATTCTAAATATTTAGTACCCGAAATCGGGGTCGATTTTTTCTACTGGATTATAAAAAAACAAATAAAACATGAGCACACTATTTATTATTTTGCACCAATATATTATTTGGTTAGAGGCTCTGTCAATTGAATGGCATCCAAAGCCACCCGGATATAAATGCACCGGATCGTCGCCATACTATCTAATTCTCATAAATAAATATATATTCATTCAAAAAGTATCAATTCATTTCACTCCCCGCAAAAAATCACCCACAAATTTTATTTGTATAAAATGTATTTTGATACATCCTTTATTGCGGTTTTTGAGTGAAGATTTACAATGCTTACAACGAATTAAAGTAAGCCATTGCATTTAATACGATCTCATAAATAAACGGCTAATGTGAATGCGTTTTCTTTGTATATGAATCAAACAAAAACATATTCAAGTCATTGAAGTAACCTTGAAATTTCACTTTTTATGTGAGAAAATACCGTAGTGTCTGTATATTAATACATTAGTTATGCAATTAATAATTTATAGAATATTGACGAAAAGGTCAGACGATTTCACTGAATTGTGGCGCCACTAAATTAATATAATGTATATCTGCAACAGGTTTCTATGCTTTTTATACGCACACAAATATGAAAATCGTGCACAATATGATTAATGGGCCCACTTTAATTATTTCTTGTATATATTTGGATTCTGGATGTTGCTTTTCTTAGATTTATCACTGAGTGTTTCCACAAGGAGCTACGAACTGTCGTAGTATTGTGGTTGCTACGATTTTAACCCGCTGTTGAATTGTACCAGTCTCAATTTAATTGTAGTATTGTTGACTTTTTCTTAGAATGACATAATTTAAAGAATTATGTTATTTGTTATTTACAAAGTAATTTTATTACTTTCGACTACTAACTTGTAGTCGTCTTCGGAGACTTTTTTCTTTGAATTGTAGTAATTATAAGATAAATAAAATATACATCTGTAAGAATAAGTACAAATTTTTATACATTTTTTTTAAAATACTCAATGTAAATGTTACAGAAGAGTTAATAAAAGCATCCGATATTTATATTATCAAATCATTAATTAGATTTTTAATTATAATATTATCTTGTGATGATTAATGAAAAAAAAATCTTGTCTTTGAACCATTACATTTCTATTATGACAACACATATATTTATTATGATAATGGTGGTTATTTATTTACTATAAATAAATCTGAGAAAAATAAACTAATTATTCAACCTAATAAAAATTCAGCGTAGGTGATTATATAATAGTTATGTTAAGTTAATGATACATTGATAAATTAATTTAGTTTATTATTTTTCTTATAGTGCTAGTTTATCTTTATTATAAAACATGATTTTTATTGATACTTTCATCGTGTTCGAGTACAAAGTGACCGTTTAACCTCAAAACGACACGTGGGCGTTGTTGGAGACAATGACCTAACGGTGCACCAAATCAACATAATTTACATATTACAGTCTGGTTAATTACTAAAAAAAGACAATTATGACACACAATTACCTATTTAAATATTATCACACATGTTGTATTCAGTGACACAATTCCTTTATAGTTTACTAATCGGGTTTATATTTGGCAAATTGTAGTTTGCATATCCGCGTGTAGATTCAACAAAACGGCTAAACACCCACTCTCTAACAACGGTATTTATTTACCTTGATATCTAGATATAGTCCGGTACGAAATACATATGATGAAAAAAGTGCATCGTGTCCAAAACGGGATGGACAAGTTGTTAGAAAGCCGGAGGTAGAAGAACGCCCACCTGTCTTTGCTGCATCATCCGAGGAAATCGAAGGCTTATCCGGAACTAATTGTGATCTTGTATATACATATTAATAGACTAATATTAAATTATATATATATATATATATATATATATATATAACTCATAACAACTTAATATATATATATTTATATATATATATATACTGCTGTAACAACAATAACAATATATATATATATATATATATATATATATATATACATATAAAAATACAATTTCTTTATTATGCATAAGTTTTTACAATGATTGATAGAACAATACATCTTTGGAAATAGACTTAGGTGTACAGAGTATATAAATATTTTTATCTATAACTAACATGAGAATGTTTTATTGAAATTTGACATGAATAATAGTATTTAATTATAGAAAGAAAAAAATTAATAAAAACCCATTGAATTCTGCCAATATGCGAATCTCTAACGGAATATTATATATTTTGTACGAAACTATGAAATAACAACTCATCAAATCTATTCATAAAATCATTTTGAAGCAACCTAGAGTATAATTAAAATAGTACACTCAAAAAATAGAGAAGAATATACAAGTTTCAAAAACTACAGCATATGTCTAATTTACACGATAATCATTTCATAAAAAAAATCACGGTCAATAATACTCAATCATGTGAAAATGTGTGTGATATGTCAGGTTATAGGGCACTTACAAATATTATACTTTGGTCATGGGTTCAAATCGTCTCGATCCAGGTTTACTTTGATTTCCTGGAATGTAAGATAAATACTGATTATTACGTCCGTGATCCTGTGTAACTAGTAATAGTTAAGATCACCGACAGACAATGAATTAACACGTTGTTGTTTCTGTAAAACCAAATTTTGTCTCAAGTAGTCAAATGTGAAAAAATCATACATTATAAAAGAGGAATAACTTAATAAATAAATATCGTGACGCCTTCCCTATTGGCGAAGAGCGTTTTATTTAAAATATATGGTTGTTATACTTTAAAGTTCAAAGTCATGTTTGCAAGTGTCTCTAATAAATATCACAATGTTAAGTAATGTATTCCGTTGTACTGGTTGTGATGTCAGGGACCTTTGATCTGTTTTGGGTTATACCTTGACCTACTTTAGGTATGACTTTGCTTTGCTTTTACTTTATGTCAACTTGTTTAATGGCTTTTTCCTGTCCACTCTTCGTACATAACATGGAATAAAATACACGATACCCTAATTCGCTAACCACCAATTCAAATTTAATCGCAAACTCCATTTTTTAAATGTTTTAATGCAGTTCGATAGTAAAGACCGATCTGCATGGTTCTGAAAAGCAACATCTCAATTTTATTTCAAAAATGTCACAGGCGTTCACTTTGTTGCTCCTGTTTTTCGTAAATTGGTCAAGTAACAGAAGTTTAAAGTAAATAATAGTTTGCGTAAAATACTGATCCATATACAAGGTACTTGACTTTGACTACTTATTATTAAACTGTTGAATCAAATATGAGCCTTCAGAGGAAAAAAGTTATAAACTAGACTTCTCCGATGATTATCAAAAATTCAATAAAAGAAAAATAAGAACCACCTTCAGTTAGTTGCCATATTAACTTTTACAGATTTATTTACAGAACGAAAAAAAAGTACAAAAAATATAACTATCTACAGCAATTAAATATCTCAATGCCAATATCGGGGTTTTACGACGATCTTTCGTATGAAAATACTTAAATACTCATAAGACTTACTAATTTTTTCCACTCTTTACTTAATAAATCCACTCTAATTTAACACGAGTGTTTTATTTCATTAAACAGACAGTTTTGCTTATTATTGACATTATAAACAAACCAAACAAATCCTCCATTTAGCACAATTTTTCACATAAGCAAAAAGGCTAACTCAAAAATCTCTCATAAAATATAAGTTTAATCACCTAAAGTTGACCTAACCTAACCTAACCTAACCTAAACGATTGAAAATAAACCATTGTGATAAAATACACGAAGGGGATTTTCAGTTTTATGAATTAGTGCCTAGAAAAAAAAATGCGCAAGTTTTTTGTGTCTCCTGTGAAATTTGCTCAAACGTAGTTGGCTGGTTTGCGAATTAGAGAATCGCAGTCTGTAAAAAAAACTTTTAGATTTTTATACGATGGATTTTTAGGTTAATTTGGATCAATGCGTGAAACATTCTAACAATATATTTCGAGCAAAATGAATGCAATTGCAAAACATTCCTCCAGTTGTCAGTGGAGCAGATGATCTTATCTTCATCACGAAGCCGTTTCTTAAAAATATTTAGAAATGTAGAACACTCGTGCCATCCGTTCACTTTGCATCGAAATGTGTGATGGAACTAATACTATTTGCATGATCCGTAACGTGTTGACTCATTATTGTGGTTAAACTATGAAGTCATCATCCCAAGGGATTCGTGAATCATACGAAAGGCCGACTCTTTGATAATATCACGGTTGAATGGTGAAAGGAAGCCGGAGACTATTTATGATGCGGTTTCTATAATCTACATACCATGAAAATGCCATACCTATATTTATAACGATAGTAATTATAAATTGATTCAAGAAGTACTGATTTTACATATAGATGATTCCGCTGTTTTGGATTTTATTATCAGAGTATTTATTCACTTTAGAATACAGAAATTCACAGTAAAGCTAGATCAAGACGATCGCTCGGGATTTTATGATTAAATGCAATTTTTATTAATTAGAGCAGGATTTGAACCCATTAATTTAAAGCTACGCGCCTTGATCTATTATTCAGGTGATTCATTAGAAAAGCATTGATTTTGATTGTTCTTTCACAAACTTAAAATTATTTCTCTATGGAATGGGTTATTGGATTGATCGTAATCGGTGGACGCCCTTTTTATCGTTCTGCTTAAGAATTACTACTAATTTTAAGTAAAATATAGTTACTTATTAAGTTTTTCATAATTTCAATTAGGTACTTATTAAAAAATATTTTTACAGACCTCTGAGATTCGTTATTTATGCACACTTTAAAAAAGTCTTGTTATAAATACATTTATAACAAGACTTTTTATTTACAATATTTTATTTACAATTTTATACAAGAAAATTATGCCAAAAATCAACTTGCTAATGCTACATCCTGAAAATTCTCAATAGGACCAACCTGATCTAGAATAAATTTCAATTGAATCGCATTGTCCTTTATTGTTTTCTATTTGACCATGAAGGCCTTTTCATCACATCTAAAGCACGGAAATTAAATTAGAAATGGTTCTGGGGTGAATGAAAGCAACTTTAATCGTGTCTTAAGTTCCATATTTTCACCATATTTTTTCAGTTCAATAGTATCTTTATTTTTTTTAATAATAACCTTTAATGTGCGATTATGGTGCAGTAGTTGTAATAGAGATTCCTCTAGTGACCTGATGTAGGCGTAGCACAGCTTTCTAAACCACCTCTCTTGTTACTTTACTGTTACTGGTCGTTGAACTATTCAATACGCCCTCACTATTATGATTAGAACTAATAATCAATTATTACGACCATAAAAATATAATCAAGTCAATACAAGCAAACTCATATGTGAAAAATCCATTCATAGTCGTGAAAGGACTGACTGTGTGATTTTATACAGTCGACATTTATTTAAGGATATTATTTTAAAACTAAATCGAGTTTCTTATAATAGTTAATCTTAACTATTACTAGTTACACACGTAACCGACAGAGCAGTTCTCTCCGACTTAATAATCACTTAAGTATTTACCTTAAGGAAATCAAAGTAAAGCCGGATCAAGACGATCGATCGGGATTTATTAATATTATTCCCGATGTAATAACCGATCAAATATATATTTTTTATTTGTACCCACTCATCTGAGCTATAACGCTTGTACAATATTATTTTATATTTGTCTAAGTTTTTTTTAGCATATTTAATTTTATTATTAATTCTGTATGGTTGGAAGTGCCTGTTAGTCACAAACTGCTGATTTAATTAATATAAATATTTCAAAATATAATATTAACAAAAATAGTGTCACTCTCCGGATTGTTATAGCTAATTGATAAAATTTATAAACTTGTCATCTTGTTCTCCGAAGACGACTAGCTGAGACTTTTAAATATGATTTATCAATATCGGTAATGGATTTGCAGATACTGAAGTATTATATTTGTATGAAAGGCGACCGATAAGAACCAAATCAAATAAATCACAGTCTATTTATTCTGATAAGCATTCCTTCACATCGGTATATTGTTTCATGGATATGATTCTGTTGGGTTTTCATCACCAAGATACAAGATGATAATAAATATATGATATTCTCTGATTGTGGAACAGATTATCCTTGTGGTGTCCTTAAATACATGACTGTATTGAGTAACTCTATACAGGATTCGAATATATTTGTACAATATTAAAGTGGGTTACACGAGTTGCCAACAGTGAACCACCCGGTTTCTACAGTCACGGTCATTCGCATTTCACTGTAAAGGGAATTAATTCATCTTTGATAAAATCAATTCATAATAAAAGAAGCTAATTCGTGTGGTTTTTACCATAATCAATACATCTTAGGCGTTGGTATTACCTGAAAGAAGCATTTCAGCAAGAACGGGTTTTTGTAAAGATTACGTATTTGAGTAGTGGAATCAAAAAGAGTATTTACTTCCATTTACACGAAAATGCTTTTGAATCGGGTTTTAAATACGTGTTTTAGTCTCAACCACATCTTTTATCGATAAATAACTCGATAACGAATTGAATTACGCTCTTTGTAAATACACATATAAAGCGTTCGTTTTGTACTGAATTTAATTATGGTTATTCTACGCTTCTTATAATATTTTTTTAACATTAGTTTTACCTATGTTTAAATTTAATTGACATTAATAATACCAGCGTAATTTATACCTCTGGGGATAATATAAGACGCGTGGCTACAAATACTGTAGGCATGGGTTCAAATCCTGCTCAAGTAAAAAAAAAATTTGATCGGTTATTAAGATAATATTAATAAAATTCGGATCGATCCTCTCGATTCAGGGTCATCCTGATTTCCTGGATTGTAAGGTAAATACTAAGGCGATTATTTAATCAAACAGAGCTGCCTGTGTAACTAGGAATAATAACAGACAATGATTAAACACATTGTGTCTAAAAAATATAATAATACTTCTAAAAAAACCGCTTAAGTCTTCTCAAGAAAAGAAATGAAAGACGTACTTAAACATTTAAAAGATTTCTGAGGGAATATTTTAATATTTTTATTATATTAAAAATTGTTTGAAATCAAACGATTGAACTTCGGTTAATAGTATGGCGATTATTAATTCGGTAACCTGTGCAACTCGTAATAGTTAAAATCACCGACAGACAATAAACTAACACGTTGTTGTGTATACAAAAAAGTAAATATTCGTTAGTTTTTTTAAATTTAATTCGTATATTAAATAAAAATAATATATTATGAATCTCAGTCATTTGCGGTATTTCTGTCTTCTTCTATAAATAAATAACAGAATAAGATCAAACCGCAACTCCAACCTCTTTATGACGTTGTTAATAGTTAATAGTCTATTTGCATGTAGTATTAATTTTAAACACAGCTATGTTATTTTATTAATTCGTCCTGAAACTGTGGTGCAATAAACTTATATTGAATTATTTATCTTTTCGTATCAAAGTACTCTGTCGATATTATGGGTGATTGAGTTTGTATTAATAAATAATCATGATAATAATAAATACATATATATTTATTTATCAATTGACTTACTCTGAAACAAACTGCTATCTGCTAAAAGGACACTCTTTAGTATAATTGGCATCTGTCATACTGAAATATATTTTCTCTTACGTTTCACTTTCGTTCTCGTGACCACATAATTGGCTTTCTTAGATTCAAAGTCAAGGTTTATTATGGTGTGTTATATGAAAGAGTCTTTTGCATACGTTGACCGCAGACTTTAACGGCTGAATCATTATTCTTACGGTCTTTTACGACTTCTTCGCTAATAGACTATTTTTCAAGTTTATCTCCAACGATCTTTATAGGGGTTCATTCCTCATTCGATGAGTTCATTTACTCTCGTTTTGTCTTTTTCACCTCTTCAATGCGGATTTTCCTTGAATGCACCAACTATTTTATATGGTTCATTTTCATACACGTAAATTGTTTTACATAATATCGGAAAGAATTTTTTGTATATTCCATCGCTCGTAACGTAACATACAAATAAGATTCTCTAAACCCAGGTTTGCTTAATCAAAAAAACCCATTTGATTGTTTATTTTCTAAAAGTTATTACACGTAGAAAGAATTGTGATGTGATTGTTGTTAAACATGTGCCGTCTTTTGCTATGTGGGTTACGCTAAGTGCAATGATCTATATATTTATTACATGCACTTTGTACATTGCTTTCATACTTTCAAACTTTAACTGGGTAATCACATCAATCACCATATCTAAACCAGCTCAATTTTTATATGAGAAATTGGGTTAGACAAATTTTAAGTCAGTAATTTTACTTCACGTCAATTATTATATAATCTTAATTTATTCAGTATTTTATCAGATATCTGCAAACAAGACGATCGATCTACATTTTATCGATATTATCTCCTAGTCATAATATTTTTTTTTTAACTTAAGTGATATTTAAACCTATGACCACAGCATTTGTAGCCACGTGCCATATTCTCTGAGTTATTTATTACGCTGGTTATTAAACACATTCTGTATATATTATCCTTAAACTGTAATTTAATTGAGTGGTCGAATCCCAGCTCAATTCAAAATAAGCCCATTCCTTTGTCAATGTTTTTAGAGCTGCTAATTCATATTATTTCTTCTTAATAATCCCTTTTTATAAGCCCGAGATTCATTTGATCGGTCCAGGTTATTTAGAGTTTAAATTGAATTAAAATTATCAAACCTGAAAAATAGAGTTAAGAGTGTTTATTTCTGTATTTTTTTTTACAAAAATTGTTACTGTGATTATTCAACATATTTTTGACTAAATATTCCTGTACATCTGTAACTGTTTTGAAAAATAAATCTGGGTTAAATAATATTATATATATAACGTACTATTTTATATTTTACAACACACTTTTTTAATATATTAATGGTCAAGTTAAATAAAAAATAAAAGTATCTTTTCATTTATTTGTTGGTTAAAAGGATAAGTAGTATTGTGAGTCAGTAACCTAATATGTTACCTGAAATTGTTTACTGTTTAGTAAAAATAGATTCATTTTTTCCTCCTAATTATAGTGGAAGTCTATCAAGGATTTGCTTGTGAATTATTTGATATCGAGGATACTTAAAAGAGTAGTTGATAGTCTATAAAATATTATTTAATAGTAAAGTAGTGACCTGATCTTTTGCATTGACCTATTTAGTCACAATGGGTTTGTCATTATCAGGTGGACTTCATTGTCGAAAACAATCTGATCATTCGAAGAATTCCATAAAACTAATGACGATCTTCAGTTTCCTAATGACTAACGACCGAATCTCCACACTCGTTTTTCGGACAATCAATTCATAAGATTGCAGTCATTAAGTCGTTTTCATTAACCGAAATGTTCCATTCATTTTTATTGTCGTCCTTTATCTTTTGACCGATTCGCAAACCGCAATAAAAATGGTTTATTTTTAAAACTTTATTACACTGACGCATTTTCGTGTGTTACCTCTTCAAAATTTGTCAAACAAAGGGGATCTTATATATTATAATTTGCGTATCTTATTTTAATATAATGAATGTATTTTTGGTCAAGTCAGAAATCAATCAAATTATTTGCACCTCAAAGGATACGTGGAAAATTAATATTTTTTATACAAAAAATAATTTAAGCGGCCCTTTAAAAAGAAGAATTTATTATTCAGTTTGAAAGTCATAGTTTATTAGATAAGATAAAAATTTGCAACAATTTACATAGACAGATTTCGTAGTGATATTGTTGAAGCCATGAGCAGACGAAATATTTACAACTCCTCATGGCACAATAAAAAATTAATACACATGACAAGAAGTTTTCATCATCAAGAAGTTGCTAATCCTTCCATTAGAATATTTTAAATGCTTGCATTAGGTTTTAGGTTGGGTTTTGTTTTATTTTTGTATTTATTATTAAAGTATTATTAGATTTATCAATTATTTATATTCTCTTTCGTGAATAGTTGCTTTCCTCTGTAAAATGTTGACACCATAACTGGGGAAATGTTACCATAAACTTAATGGGTAACGAAGGCGATTTATAACATAGTCGCAATTCGCATAAAATAATAATAATATTATAACAATGCACTGGTTTTACTTTAGGTGATTTTATTACTCTAAAATTGAATTGGCGTATTATTTTGGAAGCACCGTGTATTTTTTTGTGGGCTGGTCGTGACAATGCAAAAACAGATCGTGACAAGGTGTTCTGTGTCATTCTTCTTAGTCTTTCCAGCCTGACCTGCCTCACCTTTTCGAATATAAAAATCGACAACAACAGGAAAATATATCTACTGCAAATATACAATTCGAGCTTTCAGGAATGTCAACTTTTTCAGTCCAAGTCTGACAGGTTCTCTATTTGGTCGTATCCCATTTCAAACAAGTATCTATTTTGACACATCTCCGATACAGCTGACAAATATATTATTCTATTCATATTTAAAAGGAGATTTTTTCGATTTAGTCATATGCCAAAGAAAAATGATATTTGTTAGAATTGATATTGTTGATGCAGTTGGGCGTCTTTTTATTTTTATCTACTATCTTTTTAGTAATATATTTTGTTTAGGCATCGTTAAAGAGTGTTACTACAACGTAGCGAAAACCACATAATAATTAATTCGAATTACCCCTTAATGCTAACTATTAGTGATAAACTACGTTATTGCGAGTTATTCTACTCTCCAATAATATGTGATTATCATTGCGCTGTAGCCGCGCCATAGCCAAACTATTAACGATTGATCGTTTGTTTAAAAAAATGTTTAAATGCGTCTTTAATTTCGTTTATTGAGAAGACTTAGGCAGCTTTTTTCTAGAAGAATTTTTACATTCTTTTTAGATACAACAATATGTTTATTCATTCTGTTATTATTCCTAGTTAAACAAGCGGCTAAGTAACTCTACTATCGTATTTAAAGTGTACGTTTACAGCGACGCACGCGTAGGAATCCCAAGCTCATAGATATAAACATAAGATATCGCATGAGTGGCTAAATGCGTGGTTAGTTCAAGTGGATCAAGCGGCCAAAACCATCAGTTAACTGGCAAACATTATACTGTAAACATCTCTCTTCATATCTTCAGTTATATTTCCCAGTAAAATGGGTAAATGCATTGTTACTACATGTCATATGGACTCAAACATACACTCAAATACATCTAGGCTCACTTTTTACCAAACACTACTTATTTAACATGTTTAAAATATTATTCACCAAAATATTGTCACACTCACTCTCAGTAGCCACTAGAAATGTATTGAGTGAGGGAGACACACTTATGCCTTTATCGAATAGGAGAGAAGAGTGCAACAATACACGAAATTGACACGAATTATTTATATGCAATGCGATATCTAATGTTTATATCTATGTACTCTTCTTCTTTTTTTTTCCTTAAATTTTCTTCTTTCTACTCAATGAATTCTACCAATGTCGAATTGTAAGCGTCAGTACTCGACCAATAAAATGGTTTACCATCATAAAATCGCACGGGTTGTTGGTTTACAACTACTCTACACATTGGTGGAAGACACAATAGTCATTTAATAAGCTTACTCTAAACTCTTTTAGGATTCATCTGCTTAACTAATAATATATTTTATTTATTTTATAATGGTCAAAAACCATTAGGTATATTTAAAAATGCATCTAATATTTAAATCTTAAAATTTTGTATCAAAGATCGACCCAAATCAATCGGATGCTTACTAACTTACCTACTTACGAAAGACGCACCTTTACCCATGTTTTTGTTTTCATTGCATAAATATTTATGAGCGAATAGACAATTTTTCGAGGCTACGCTCATTTTCAAACGATTAAACAATGCGGCGTGTCGTTGTATCTCGGTCAATATTTTGTAATTGAATCACCTTAGCAGGTAGCAGGTATATTATATGCACGTATATAATTAATGTTTTATATTTAGCATGTAATAAGAGTCTGTCCCGCTAGAAGGGTAGGTCAGTGTCGCCCGCTTCTTAGAATCTTCCTCCATCCATAAATACCTACTTGTAGTCTGTCGAAGACATCGCATCCTGTTGACCACAATATCAAACCATGTCTGCTTAGTGAATCATCCTAACATCCTGCACAAATGTAATACGAACCTGGTCATTCAATTATCTCACCCTCGACCAATACATATTATAAGCACTTGTTAGTATCGGAAAAGGGTTTTATCATCATCACAAGCACTCCATTTCAGTGATGAACCAAGGCTTCCCGCACCAGCATCTTCCACTTAATGCTCCTCCAGTTATTTATTCCTAAACTCCTAACTACCTTATAAAATTCGTCCGCCCACCTTAGCCTAGGTCTACTCTGCCTTCTCTTACCCACAGGCTTGCTGGATAGTATTTCCGATACTATCCCTCCTGCTCTTTCCACGTGTCGGAAAATGGTTTACCGAACATTATATACCGGTTTTCCCCATTCAAACTGTTGCAAATCTTCGTTCGTAAATAGGGTTTTTTATTCACACGTTTGCATATTAAATCTTGCAATTTGACTAACATTTTTCCTTTAAAAGGACACGGGGAGACTATTCAAATGGTTTATGGATTGATTTAGTATTTTTAATGACCAAATCGACTGCTCCAGCGTAAAATATCGTAAGTGCAAAAAAAGTTCTGTGTGCTCTTAAGTCTTTATTAAAAATATGCGAAAGTAGTCCTTAATATGTATCAGATATATGAATCAGAATATGAGAACCTCTCAGCAATATAATTTTAAAATTGTTTCTAGTAGTAATTGATTTGCAAGATAAAAAACTACATAAAAAATCATGAATTACATTTACGTTCTAGCTGTTATTCAAGGATGTAGAGAATTTCAAATATCCTGTTTATATTGTCTTTGAAGGGAATTTATAAATAGTATACTGTGTATTTGTATTTTTATGACATTGAAAAAAATCACAGGTTCAACAATTTAATCGTGAAATATTATATTTTATACAAAAATGTTGGGAACTACCGATTTAAACTTCTTTATTAACTCATGATTGCCTGAAAACTCGCCTTAAGAAAGACTTCAGTGGTTATATTGAGAGCATAAAGTTTTGCTAGGAGGCAATAGTACCAAGGGGAATAGAAAACTTTTCCCATATAGTTGGTGTATTGCTTGTGAACTAATCATGCCAAGTTGAAAGTCCATTCACACTTTGTTTCAATTATATTGTTTTTTTGGCCGTGTAAATTCACTTTCTGATCTGGCTTCATAATATGCATGCAATATTCACACGACCTTCCAAGAAAGCCTTCGTCCTATTTTGCGACCTTTCCCAACATCAGACCCTGCCTTAATAAATTACCCAGTCTCGGGCATTGTTACAAAACAAAGTTGTGAGCCACGCATGATTCATCGGTTTATTTTTAAGGTGGAATGCAAAACGTGTTTTATTATTAATTAGTTTTATAAACAGATAATAGGGTTAAAAGTGAATCGGGTACAAAACAAAATTCATGCATTTTCATCTACTCATATTGTGTTTTATTAATATTTCTTATTCTTAGAAACACATGTGTCCAAATCCGAGTGGCAGATCATTTGTACTCGTCTCGGCGTTGATGCTCTATTCTTACTTCTTTAGAATATTTCTTTGTTTATTTGTTATTTCAAAACAACAGTGACGACATCTAATTCGTCTCTTTAATTAAAATTATACATATATTCAACCTAAAACACTCTGTTTTTAATACACACTACACTTTGATGCAAATAAAGTCGTGCTATAAATAGATATTTTGAAATTTGCAACTGTCATCAAAATATAAAATGAGATGTGCATGAAAGAATTACGATGGTGATCTCTAATGGTTTGTACATTTTAAACAAGCCATCAAGCCAATTTATCATTTTAATGACGGTTTTGTTATTATTAATTTTATTGTAATTATATGAATTGGTTTTTGTAGCTTTAAGATTTTTTTCAATAAAAAATTCCAATTAATTGATGCATATTTAATGGTGGTTTTTTATTGACTTTTTTAATAAGGCAGACTACTTATGTTATTATTTCATTTTTCAGGTTACCTGAAAGGTTGAGCGCACAAGAAAGAAAAGCTCATGTAGAGCATATTGTAAGAGTGCTAGAACTTGGAACTTGCGCTAATACACGAGTCGGTGATGGAGTCAGAAGAGGTCTTTCCGGAGGGGAGAAGAAAAGAGCAAATATTGCATGCGAGCTGCTTACTGATCCTGCTCTTATGTTATTAGACGTAAGTATTTGTTAATAAGCAACTGACTATAAAGTATGTGTATTGATAATACATAATATTTCCAGGAACCGACATCTGGTTTAGATTCAGCAGCGGCTCGATCACTAGTAGGCAGTCTTAGAAAATATGCCGCACAGGAGAGAAAAACTATTATTTTAACTGTACATCAGCCATCAAGTCAAATATTCCACATGTTTGATTCGTAAGTATTAATATTCAAAAGTAAAAAACGATAGAAAATTTACATACATAATTTGATCTTCATAATTGTTACAGATTATTATTACTTTGCAATGGTCAAACGGCATATTTTGGTGATGTTGACAAGGTGGTTGACTTCTTCAGCGGAGTAGGACTCCAAATGTTACCACATTATAACCCTGCAGATTTTATATGTAAGTTACAAATTGGAATTATAACCTCTAAACTCACTGGTGAGTAAACCAGTAATTGTTAAATGAGTGTTTCTAATAGTCAATTATGGTGGATTGGCCACATGCACACCCATGACTTGATGCTGCCCGTAATGAGCCGTCTCAAATGACCATTTTAGTTGTCAAATAGTATTTTCAATAACACTGCATGTATTGTGTTGAGGTGAATGACTTGCCGTCAGCGACATGAACATATCAGATTTCCATTCAGATTATTATGATGCTGCATTCTTTGTGGAATTCAAAACATCGCAAATGATGATGCATTCATATTTATACAATTTCATTTTGAAATTACAACAAGAGCTTTCTCTATAACCAACAACTAATATTAGTCACGAAAGAATATAATTTATATGTTTTTTTGCTTTTGCAGTGGAACAAGTGAAAAGTTCACCAGAAGTTAGAGAAAAGTTAGTAGCAGCGGCATCTGCTTCTAATATAACTGATAATATGATGCAACATGACCATCATCATCACCATCATATATGCAAGGAGGATCTCACACCATCATGTAGGTTCCTTAAAAACATTAAGACCAGTCAGTTGCTTTATATATAAATCTGTTTTATAAAATGTATTATTTTGTAGCTGATGCCCCGCTAGTTTGGCTTGAAACTGGATCTCACGCTAGTTCATCAACAGATTATGAACCTTTACCTCCGCCATATGCGACTAGCTTTATAACACAATTCAAAGTAAGTATCACAATAAAATCTCCAATATTCTAAATGTGTGTGAAAAAAACCACATATGTTTTTTTTCTTTATAGGTTTTATCATCTAGAAATTTTCGAGAGGCTAGACCTCGTATGCTTTCATGGCTGAATTGGGTACAAACTGGAGGATTGGCAATGATGGCAGGAGCTCTATGGTTCCGATTATCTCGCACTGAATCATCACTTCATGACCTACAAGGATGGATGTTCTTCTCTCAAACCTACTGGATGCTCTTCGCACTATTTGGAGCTCTGAGCAGTTGTGAGTAAACTTATTTGAATATGTTATTATAATTTAATGACAATTATACATTTCAGTTCCTACCGAAAGGGAGGTTGTCGCTAAAGAGCGTCGAGCTGGCACATACCGACTGTCTGCATATTACTTGGCAAAAATGGTGGGAGAGTTACCTTTAACGATAGCACTACCTGCTGTTTATCATGCACTAAGTTATCCACTATTGGCTTCGGGAGCACCTTCTGCCGCATTGTTTTTAGCAATGCTTGGTGCTCTACTCTTGGCAGCGTTGGTAGCTCAATCGGCAGGATTGTTTCTTGGTGCTGTTTGTATGGATTTAAATTTGGCCATCACTGTCAGTGCTCTGTATACTTTAGCCACACAGTTATTTGGAGGTAATATCAATTTATTAATGATATCTCATACATTTTATTTTAATTATATTCTATATTCGTAGGTTACTTGGCAACAAGATTTCCATGGTGGTTAGAATGGGTTCGTTACACTTCAATGATTCATTATGCATATCAAAATATGCAAATATTGGAGTTCACATATGGGGAACCTATTACGTAAGACTCATCTTTTTTAAATTTTACTCGATTATTTTGAAAATTACTTAATATTATCAATTCATTTTCAGATGTGCCGAACAATCACAATTTCCAAGCTGCTCAAATACAACTTTCATACCTCCTCAAGAAATATTGGATGCTGGTGGATGTGCAACTCCACTTTGGCTCAATACAGCTGCTTTGATATTCTTCCTAGTGGCTTTTAGAGCAGCAGGCTATATAGTTCTTCGATGTCGACACTAATTTTGTTTGTGTTAATGTGACAAATATTTTGAATCTAACTGAACTGTGGTGTTTGGAATTGAGAAGTGATATTATATTTTAGAAAATACTTTACAATGAAACTAATCTCAAAGTGGAACTAATACAGCTGTTATAGGATAGTTCATAAGTGTCCTTAGAAATCATGCATACTGGATTTGACTTTGATTACGAGACATATTTATACAATTTTTTAAAATAGTTTTCAGTCATATTTTTATATCATCTTTAAGTATTTAGTTTAAAAGTATTATATGTTCTTGATAGTACATAAGGTAATGTTAAATTACTCTTATTGATTTAAAATATAACTAAAACATTTTGTATCCATATTTTCAAGTACCTATATAAAAAAAAAACATATACCCTGTCTTATCTCATGTAATTTTCCAGCCTAAGATTAAATAAAACAATCTTCAAATTTATAATTCATGTGATACAAATTTGTGAATTGTATACAATTATGCTGATTTGGTTTTAACTTGAATTTTATGTTATTTTACCATAATTTCTTATTTATTTTACTGCCATTGTAAATGTAGTATGTAATTTAAGTTATATGTTAATTTGTACTGTTCGTTTGCATCTATTTCTTTAGAGCTCCTATTTTAACTTTTTATTTAAAAATAGCATGTTTAAAATTAACCTATAAATTTAGTTTATTGCAAAAATTTTAAATTGTAACTTTACATAAAATTTTTATCTATCACAAATATTCATGCATTTATAGTTGTTTTTTTGTGTTTAATTTTTATTTTAAAATATTATACAAATATTTTTTTATTATTTGATGAGTACTAAAAATAATTTAATAGTTACAAATTCTGACTGAATCGATTCAAGTATTGTTAATGTACGTTAATTTTTTTTTCTATTCACGTTACGTGCTACCCATTTTCAACCTATATTCTAAAATTAGATAATCGAATTGCATGGTAAATAAAATTATGTACCTTTTATCTGTAATTGAAATTTAGAATGATGATTATTGTAATATGTGATAATATGTAATTGTTTCTGAATTCAAAAAAAATATATTAAAAGAAAGAAAACTTTCAAACATTCCAACTATGGGGTTTAGAAAATGAAAAATTTATGATAAAGAGACCTTATGTGATGATGTTTATTCCAAAATTCATTTCAAAATCCTTTTATAATCTTTTCGAGAACAGGGTTGAAATTATACATATAATCAGTTTTTTTTAATTTTGATTTATTGTGACTGTCGATTAATAAAATTATCATTGCTGTGTTAAATAATGATTGTTGTTGTGACACTTTGATAATTACATATGTTGAAACTGATATTTACATTATAGATAATTCACTTAATAAGTTAGCATTGTGTGTTAAACTTTTGGAAAATATTTATGTATATATATTATCAATAGTTTCCATTTTACAATGTACCGCTACTAATTTGTATGTTTTAAGTGAAGACCGATCTCTTGTATATATAGCATACACATTTTATGATTTTAATGTTTTCATAATGCACCACATTACAATAATTATAACTTGTTGATGTTGGCAATCACTATTTTTGCCATACTAAACTGACATTTCACAATAAACTGAATGTTTAAATATATAATAACATTTCTCTATATGATGTTTTCATTTTGGTATCCATATTAAAATTCTAAGAATCAAAGCAGATGTTGAAGTTCAAAACTAAAGGCATGCCGTATTGGCATCACTGCAGATGTGCAATTACAATATCTAGTTATGGATCAATTTGTGTCCGTTTGAAATATGTGTTTTAACACACCAGTCAAAATGGATCAAATTATTCTATTGGCATCTTTCCAAAATCACATCTGATGATGAGGTTTATGCAGTAGGTAAATATTATTCCAATGTAAGGAGGGATGTATATACTTATATCAGGGGTAGCAAACCTATTATGGTGAAAATGCACCATGACAACTCGGGCTGCGTATAAAATCATATTTATAGATATTATTATTAGATATCAGATGGATTATTTTTAATATATTGGTTTTTGAACATATATTATATTAATTTGTATCAATAATTAGTTAAGCAGATGAATCCTAAAAGAGTTCAGAGTATCCTTATTAAGTAAGTGACCATTGTATATTCCACCAATGTGTAAAGTAGTTGTAAACAAACAACTCGTGCGATTTTATGATGGGAAACCATTTTATTGGTCGAATACTGACGCTTATGAATCGATATTAGAGTACATTCGTAGAATTAGAAGAGTAGAAAGAAGAAAATTCGTTGAGTACATAGAATATTAGATATCGCATTGCACTCTTCTCTCCTATTCGATAAAGGCATACGTGTGTCTCCCTCA
>JAGTTH010001459.1:0-18572 GCA_022606485.1 Agraylea sexmaculata | reverse complement strand
TTTTTAACATTCACCGCTATGTATGTTTGCTTATTTAATTTTTAGTAATGTTGCCAAATAGTTACTTATTAAATTTCTCATAATCGAAAGTTACCACCCTTTTGCGCATTATACATAATTCGATTCCAAAAACACTATATTATTTGATGGAAAGGGACAATTGAATATGAAAGTATCATGTAATATAAATATTAATGGTGTAATAAGTAGTAGTGTGTATGTATGTATAATACAATGTTGCCAGTATCAGTATTCAAGGAACGGTGGCGTAGCCCCCGGAGACGGCACTCCGCCCCCTGCATTATTCACAATTCTGCACACAGCCTCACATTATAACACAAATATAACAAACTTAGCCCTAACTCGTGGCCTATTCTCGTTAATGCCAAACATTACACTTTCATCAAAGGGGAAATTAGGCAGTGTGTACATTGGTTGTTCGATAATTTACACGATCAAATAGAAAGCCATTATTTGTGATGTGGGGTGAAGAGTGATGGCTATTATTGCTAAATATAAATGTAATATGAGACAGGGATTGTTGCCCGGGGCTAAAACACAATAGTACTTTGGTTAGAAGAACTTTCACCACGAAAGGCAAGTCCAGTGCTTGGGGCTATTACACAACCCTTATAATACACTCTGCTCTCTATTCTTTATACTAAACTATCATACTGCTCATTAATGGCCTCCAACCACCTACCTGTACACTGGAACCTCTCATACCGATTAGTTCGCTTTAAAACATTTTAAAAATAATCTTCTCTTAGGGCTGCTTATAGCTCTAAACTAGTGAGCTACGTGACTACAATAAATATAAATTATATACATATAGAGGTGCCAAAAATACATTAAAAAATATGGGAGACAAGGATGAATTTGTCAAGGTTTCTTTTTTTTTAATTATTATTAAGAGAACACAGTCGTCTGGAATACCAGAGAACCTACATCTCTGATGGAGCTTTGAGGAGGTATTTATGCACAACAACGTGTTAATTGTCTGTCGGTGATCTTAACTATTACTAGTTACACAGCTCACCCACTTAATAATCAGTATTTACCTTACAATACAGGAAATCAGAGTAAACCTGGATCAAGACGATCGATCGGGATTTTATCAATATTATTATTATCTCCCAGTCGTAATAACCGATCAAATCAATTTAAAAATTCTTGACTTGAGTGGGATTCGAACCCATGACCACAGTATTTGTAGTCACGCGTCTTATCCCTTGAGCTATCACGCTGGTTTCGTATGGTACGTACTGTTTATCTGTCACGTGTAGATCTCTTATATAAAAATGACTTAATATGGTAAAGTGCGTTATTAAAAGCATTTACATGATTGTTTTTGTAAGAAAAATCTAGTTGCTCTCGAGTGTCGGATATTAGGGATTTCAACGATACAGGTGGTCACAGCCCGTGTATATGTAAGTATATGTATAATATGCGCATGTAGTAGTGCCGGTCATGTTTCAATGTATGAAAACAATACACATGACATTTCTAAAGATATATAGCCTGTTTCTTCATATAGCTCTAAACTCACGAGCGTCATATTCGTACATTCCGTGCTTTTCAAGCTGTGTAAAAGCCGACGTTTAGATTGAAGCTATTCAGGTGCACTTGGCATGAGCCGAAGCGATGAGTTCGTCACAAAATGTAACTGGAATCGAGGAGAAATATTCCACGAGTTCAGTTTTAGCTACGCATTTCGCGCGTAAAGCGCCGAGTGACTATAGTCCCTAAACTCTAACAAAAACATTTACAAATAAAGTGAATTAAGTGTGTTTTTATAAAATCCTAGCAGTTCAGTCCGATCATCATAGGAAAAAATAAATTTGCTGATAATTGAAAGGTATGTGAATACAATTGTATTAAAAGGATAAAAATCATTACGGTAGTCTGTTCTTCTACATTTCATATAACATGTTTTTAATTGCAATTCAAATATTTTAAAGGCTTTCATGTAATGCCAAAATACCACAAACACCGTCTTAGTCCGTAATTAGATAAAAGTGAGTGTGTGAGTCGTGCTAATACGTATTAGTAGTGTACATCAACACTACCAATACGACTCACTAACACATTATTTTCTGAATACGGCCGTTAAAACCTTCGATTATTAATAATTAGTGAGTATGTATATGATGTTAGTATCATATGGCAACACTGCTCACTTCATAAAAGCCTTTAAAGTATTTTAATTTCAATTAAAGACATGTTGTATGTATATTATAAAATATTTTTCCAATATTGGCGATGGTGTGGAGTTGCGTAGGAGGGGGTTTACTCACTGCCAGGAGCCTGTTGAAAATAACAGATAATCGAGACTACACTGTATTATAAAAAAGTATGAGAGTAGTTCGGAAATACAATTGTGGTGAATCAGTCAATCAGAACAGTGAACACCAAAATAAAAAAGTGGGACACACGCCGCAAATATACAATACAACACATTGTTCTGCGATAACTGGTGATTTAGAGTTTGTTCTGTGAGACTGAATTATTATTATCAAGGGCAATATCGCTTTAACTATTTTAATTAATTTCATGGTATGATAGCACGTATTCGGAGGCTGTAGACGGGTCATGGACAAGCCTAGTTACACATGATTAATGATCTTGAACATTATGCTGGTCTCTACATACTTTTGCAGGGTCACCTTGCAACAGTTACAGTTATGTATCTATACAAGTGTCATACGTATTATTTTCATACATTGGAACATGGCCGGCACTACTACATGCGCATAATATACATATACCGCACATATGCACTCGAAAGAAACAAGATTGTTCTTACAAAATGGTCGCTGATGAGCAGACTTAACCATATAGTGTAACTGTACCTTGATATACGTTCTTAATCCGATTCAGATTTTTAGACTTACATCTAAGTATACAAAATCTAATGTGAAACTAATACCTGTTTCTCACAATGTCAATATATCTCTTCATTATACTCTATGCGGAAACGGAACGGATTCATATGAAACAACACAATCACGCATAAGTCAAAATAAATGTATGTTAGGTTAGTGTGAATTTCCAAGTGCCTTTATGTTGAAATTGTGTACTTTTTATATATTATTAGAAATTACATATTTTAATAAAAAATAACTTTAATCCATAAATATAAACATAAGATATCGCATGCCTGTCTAAATGCGTTGTTAGTTCAAGTGAATCAAGTGATCAAAAACATGAGTTACCTGTCAAACATTATACTGTAAACATCTCTCTTCATATCTTCAGTTATATTTCACAGTAAAATGGTTAAATGCATTGTTACTACATGTCATATGGACTCAAATAGATCTAGGCTCAGTTTTTATCGACAAAGTATTGTCACAACCACTCTCAGTGGTCACTATAAATGTGTTGAGTGAGGGAGACACACTTATGCCTTTATCGAATAGGAGAGAAGAGTGCAACAATACACGGGTTTACACGAAATATTTATATGCGATGCGATATATAATGTCTATGTTTTAACGCATTTTAGGAATATGTTTTCATATTTTTGCTATCAAGCCTTGGCTAAAGGGACAGTCAACTGTTAAAGATTTGAGAGCACTGCGTGAATTATTTTGTTTATTTATTTATTTTAATAATTTGTGCAAATACATATCATAGAATTTAAATGAAGCAAACGTTGCAGAGCTAAAATACGTCATCTTACCCATATTTTTAATTTCCCCCACGTTTCAGTGCTATAAATTGAGAAATATACTCACACTCTCCGATAAAGTATTAATTCCATTTGGTTTTCCCGGTGGACTCGTGTGTAGGAAGCCTAGAAAGTGGAAGGCAAGGGATTTTTATGAATACATTAATGATGTCTCAATCTAGTGTTGCCATTAGACAGCTCACTATATCCGTATCTCGTTACATAATAAATGGGGCCTACCCTGCTTGTACTAATCCTTTACGAAACCTCAAATATCCATGCGAAATAATTCATATGTATAATAGTGATGATAAAAAATGCAAAGTAATTAAATACCAAGACGGCTTTATTGGACTCTCGGTGTAATCATTTATGAGAGTCGCGTATAACGGTGAGAGAATTAACATAAAGTTATACTTTTCTAATTAATTTCTAAACTAAAGGTGACCTTTGTTTGCTTTTAAATTAATAATCCTTACGTGCTCCTAATAAATGAAGAACATTTTCTACAGATAGCACATAAGGGATTATATAATTGGCAATCAAAGTTAGAATATGGTAAGATTAAAACTTCGCCACTGCTAATTAAAATTAATGTACCCTTTAATAACCGGTGTGTTGGAAAAACGATTGAATTCTGATCGATTATCTCAACCCAACTTTACTTTAAATACAAATATAACCCGAGCAACAATACATTTAGTTAAAACTAGTCAAAAACCTGGGAGCGTCTGACCCACTTATGCTAACTTTCTTCATAGTTAGTTTCAAAGACAGGAGTATTCAAAAGATTTATTATCGTCCCTACAGAATCCGCAAATTAAACTTGATAATTGAAATTTCGGTAAACGTACATTTTCAATAGATTATCCTAAAAATAATAGCTAAATCCACCTCATTGTTATTTCTTGAAAAATATTATACTTCCCAAAAGCACAAGTGATTTTTTTCACGAATTTTAATGCAACCTCTTATAATGAGCATAATCTTTACCGCCGATATTACAAGGCCAGACAACTGGATGTATAAATATCAATATCTGAGCACCACCTTAACGGTTTGAGTGTTAGGTTTACTCAGACCTTTACAGTGTCGTTCAGACTCGTCTGCTTGGTCTGCCATCTTGATATTCATTCATCCACTTGAACATCGCATTAAACACCGCAGTTATGCGTTATCGCCGACAAGAATGCTAGACAACTGGATGTGTAAATATCAAGATGACGGATCAAGAAGACGAGTCTGTGTGAGACAATTTGGTGTTGCTTCTGTCAAACTCATCTGCCGTCATCTTGATATTTATACATCCAGTTGTCTGGCCTTCTAATATCGATGTCGTCGGCATAATTCGTAATGTGTTTTTTTTTTTCATTTTTAGTTAAAAAAATCACACACTTTTTCAATGGTATTTTATGACAAATAATTGATTCATTTTTGAAAAAAAAAAAAATAATAAAATCCCGATTGCTCGTCTTGATCCGGGTTTACTTTGATTTCCTGCATTGTAATGTAAATACTGATTATTAAGTCGGTGACCTGTGTAACTAGTAATAGTTAAGATCACCGACAGACAATTAATTGTCACGTTGTTTTTAAATTATATATTTATAATAAATAATATCTATAAACTGAATTTTATGTCCAACAGCTTGTCGATTTATCAAATATGGTTGCATGCGTTGAAACATAAAAATATTTTTGGTACAAATCAATAAACGTACGCCTTTTCGACTGTTGTGAAGACCATTTGAGTATGGAGATAAATATTTGTCGGTATTTAAATGAACAAAGTACCCTTGACATGGAGTCCAGATTATTCGCCTTGAAATATGTAGTGGCTCGTTGGAAATATAATATAATATAATAAAGATAATAAAGCTGTCTTTATGGCTCTCGTCTCACTGATTTGCAGTATTCATTTTATATTATATTATAATACATACACACTTTTAATAGACGCTCTTTATAATTATTTCACTACACACTCTTCATCAATGATTCCATTCAGGGGACGCTCTTTCAATCGAGCAATTTGGAAATCTCATTTTCAACAGAATATTATTAGGCCCGGTTCAGACCAGAGAACGCAACGACACGCTAACGTGTTTTATATTCAAATAACCAGCAAAGTCACAAGTTGTCAGCGCTTTTGATATATATAGAAACACAAATACTCAATGTTAGAATATACAAATAAAAAATAACTGTCAAACTGTGTGTAAATATATGAAACTCCTGTGCGCGCGCAGTTCGCCAGCAAATTGAAATGATTTCCGTATTGTTTATAAACTTTCCAATGAGTTTATATATAAAGAGGTGCCAACAGTTATGCGTTGCCACCTATATAGGTTGCCAGACAACTGGATGTATAAATATCAAGATGGCGGATCAAGCAGATGAGTCTGAGTGAGACAATTAGTGTTGCCTCAAGTCAAAATCATCTGCTTGGATGACCAATGATTGTGTTTAAACATCCACTTATCCGGCCTTCTAATATCGGTGGTGTCGATCCACTCCTTTTTCTTACAGATAACCGAGAGTGAAAAAATAACATTACGGATAATCGAGAGAGATAATTAACAACGGATCTTTCATACATTATTACGGATAATTGAGAGTGGTAAAAATACCAGTACGGATAATCGAGAATAAAATATAATAATTAACAACGCATTCTTTATAAATATTATAACTGAGAGTGAAAAAATATTATTGGGGTTCATCGTGGTTTCGTGTATCAGCTTCTGGGGGGGGGGCTACTTCTACCGCCTCGCCGTCTCGCTAATTCAAATTCTATTGCGTGTACATGTATTAGTGAACGGGCATATTCGAATGTACAACGTAATATTACATGGCGCTTCTATAGATAAAAGTTAATTGAAGCTTCCAATTAATAAAACCAAACAGAAAATTGAAAGAAAGAAACACTTGGCGTTTTGTTTAGGCCGAAATTGTTTAATAATTCACGATGCTTAAATAAATATTTTTGGATAAAGACACCTCACTATCATAATAAGCTAAATTCGGCGACACAATATAGTGGCTCGTAGACTTTTTGCATATACCCAAATCCCTTAGAAGATCCCCCTATTTAATCCAGGTGTTGTATGATTTGATTCCCTATAAGCTTCTTTTATGTATACTTAATACTTCCAAGGCCCGGTTCAGATTAAAGGGGAGCAATATGGAGGAACCGTTTGATGTTTTTGACAGATACAATATTATCCCTAAAGGTGCACTTTAAGAACAGTATAACAAATGATCTGAACTGAGCCTTATGAATCAATACTTAGATAGAAGTGCTGGAGGAAAGAAATGAAAAAAGAAGCCTCCTAAACAAAATAGGCTAAACAACTGCAAAACTAATGGAACTCGAAGAATTATTTCCAAACAAAAAAAAAAGAATTGGGAAAGGGGAAACTTTCCAAACAAATATATTTATACCGAAAATATTTTTAAATATCGAATTTACTTAATACAACGCGTCTTTGTGAGTTTATTATTTAAATAAATAAAAAGAATGTGCTGTTCATATACTACGATGAAATTAAGACCGACGCGTATAAAAAGCACGAAAGAAAGCATTATTACTCTGTGTTTCTTATGTTTGTAGAGCAAATATCAAACATTACATAATAGTTTTGCGTGTATGAACATAAAAAACAATGAAGATAATGTCTGTAATTACAGAAACAAGTGAAAGCTGATATAAATAAATATTATGAAATATTTTTATTAGTCTGGCAACACTTGTGGCGTTCAGTTCCATAACCACAAACACAACATTGACCAGTTACGAAAAAAACAACGTATTTGCTATCACATACTTTAAAATATTAATAATAAACTATCAAAATGTAATAAATGCATGTGTGATTTTATGTATTCTTCCATACATTATTAATTAATAGGAGCGCAATTTCAAAACTCTTTTTTATCAATAACTAATAACTTCATGAGTTCGTGGTTAGGGAACTGAATGCTTTACTTATACAAGGTCTTTGAATGTTTCTTAAATATTTTGAGGGAAGTATTATGAAGTTTTTCCATTAAAATCTACTAGTTTTATAAATTCTTCGACTTTATTTAATCTAATAACCTATTTTATATATTTCCGGAATAATTAGGTTTAAATACGCCTATAATGTTGGCCACTTTATCCATAAATAATAATCTTGGGGACTTTTAATACCTGAGAGACATGAGGACCTTTTTGCGACCCATTCAAATTACAGTACATAAAAACTCAATATAATGGACTAATTGAAGACAGCGGGTCTTTATTAAAGCTGAAAGTTTATTATATAAAAATATATTTAAAATACACCATCTCATCCCCAAATTCAAGCGAAAGATACGATTTTTCATTTTTTACATTAAATGTTACAAAATGAATTAAAGGGAAAATTTTTGTTTAAATACGTATAATGTTTATAGGACGTTTTGGAATTTTTGATATTGTAATATTAAAACTTAAATGCAAACGAGATTCATATTAGCTTCATATTCCAACTAAGGGAGGTTATTACATGGCGTTTAGTCAAATTAACAAGCATTGTGTAAACCTTTGTTATTGCAAAGCAAAGCAGCATTCACCCCCAACCCTTAACCCTGCTATAATGACATAAAACTCAGTTAAAAATAACATGTGTTTAATAATACTGCCAGTTTCAGTCTAGACATAATATTATCTTGTTGGAAATACGCATTTCAGCTGAAGGAAAATAACAAAGTATTTATCTAAAGCGCACATCAGCTTATGCCAGATTTATTTCACTACAATTCAATTTCTTAAGACAATATCACACACACACGCCTATTTAATATATCGACTATTGGATAAAATATATTATGTACTCAATGTGCGCAGACATCATAAAAAATATTTTACCTCCGTAGCAATTCGGAGACTTAACTTTATCTGCAATTCAAATGTTCTTCAATTGGCCATCGGAGGGAAAATAACGTTATTATTCTTATATTTCAATACGCCTGTCTGTCTGTCTCTCTTTGAATTTTATGTATAATCACAAGTAACGAGTGTGATTTGTACTAAAATTTTATGCGAAATTATTTTAGCTCGTTATGTGAATTCCACCGTACTTGGAGGAGAAAAAGGATAATATAAAACAGTGAATGTCTCATTTGTATACACGAAGTACAGGGCTTTGTGGTGCATTGCAAAGGCAATGCCACGTTTAAATATACTTTTATATATTACATTAAATATTGTGAAATAAATCGGGATTATCCTACTTTCACTAATTGGACGGGTCTCCCTTTAATCCCCGCTAAAAATTTAACATTTTAATTATAAATTATTGATAGCATGTCGCGGCCCATTAACACCAATTATTCAAACACTCCATCACTTAATTAAAAAGTTGCATGTCCGATTATATTGTACATCCCATGGGAGAGCTTATAAATTAATTATTAAATATATTTTAAGTTATTGTATGCGAAGGAGACAATTCGTGTTCGCCGTATTGCCTAAAACACGCCAAAGTGGGAAACTTTATATTAGCAAAGTCTTTCGACGAGTTATTTTATAAATAACCCATAGAGTTACCAGCGATAATAAATTGTATTGAATATTCATGATTTCAAGGAGTCTTGTATACATATATATATTTTTAATAATAAAGTTTATGAAGTAGGACTTACTCTGAACAGGTGTTTCCTGTAAGACAGCCACTCGCGTACTGAAGGATGCTGTTCTACAAAAGCCTCCACACAAAACTCCCCCGAATACACCCCAACCCCTAAACCACCCCTTTTGCCCCCCGGACACCCACACACCTTCCAACATCACATACCGCCACATAGACGCTTTAAAAATAAATAAATTTTCACACAAAGCATCAAAGCCACACGTTCACTCGTTACAAATATATTAGAGATGCTTTAAAGTCAATTTTTCCAATACGGAAATTAGCTGACATAATGAAGACGTGGGTAAAACTACAGATGTGTATATAGAAAAAGGTAAATGATATTAATAGGTTGCCGTGGTGATCGTCCTTATTCACTCACTTAACACCAATTTAACACCCCATTGGATATCACTTCAAAGTATATATTATTATAGCTTGTGTTCACTGAATAGTATTAACAAAATAACCATTAGCCGTGGTAATTTAATAGCGGTGAATATAAAAAAAATAGCAGAGAGCACTCAACTCTTTCGAGGATTCGGTTCGAGTTACTTCACTATCTTGCATTAAAATAATATTTCATTTGGTGTTGTCAAATCGGGACAACTTCACCGACCGCTTCAAAGTTTTCATGGTTTCGTCCCTTTATAATAATTTGCTCGTGACTCGGGTCACTTTTTAAATTGTAAAACTAATATTTAAGCCGCTTCGATAACTTGGATATTTAATATTATAAACGTGACAGCTCAGACGTATCACCTGCTCGAATAAATATTTCTTAGTTTTAAAATGAGATTCAATATAATATATAATCGTTTTTAGATACAACGGATATCTGATATTACAAAGCTGTATTCCTCCTACGCATTAATGTCGGTTCAGATTGTAGCACAGGAATACGACAACATGGCGTAACCGGATTTTGTACATTATTTTAAAATTTTAAACAAATAACCATGCGAACCGATAAGAATGCCAGACAACTGGATGTATGTAAATATTAAGATAGCGGACCAAGCAGATGAGTCTGAGTCAAACTCATCATCCACTTGTCCGGCCTTCTAATTTAGGTGATGCTGCACTCTGATGTGAACTGAACCTTATTTTTTTATATAAACTAGTTACACGAGTCACCGACAGAGCGGCATTGTTCGATTTAATAATCACAGTATTTACCTTACAATCCAGGAAATCATAGTTATCCTAGATCAAGACAATCAATCGGAATTTATTAATATTTTTCCCAATCTCCCATCGTCATCATAAGCGATATTTAGTTGTGATTTGAACCTATGACCACAATATTTCCCATGAGCCATTACGCTGAATAAATACATACTTTGTTAGTTAAAAAAAGTGTCCACAGTATGAATATTAAATTTACCAACAAAATTATCTAAATAAATGCATCCAAATAAATAGTATAATAGTCTATAATCTTTGGTTTGGTTTTATTAATTTCGATTTTGAAAACAGTACAAGCTGTATGATGAAATATATATTCAATACACAATCTTGTGATTATAATTTGCTTGTAATTGTTAATTGTATTATAATATTATGTGTGGTGGTGACCAGAGGTTATATGTGGTTAGGGTAGAAGATGTAGTACAAGTACAAGTGGCTTTGTTAGTTGTAAAATCACTCACCGTCAAACTCTGCAGGGTTACTGTACTCTCATTCATATTATTATATTATACACAAAACAGCTCTAATTGAGCACAATCCTGCTTTACACTCGTATACATATGTATGTATGATTAATCAACACTATTAAAATAATAACTGTGTCGGTTTCATACAATAGAGATGCCAATAATACTTTAAGAGACGTCAAAACCATAGCAGGCACAGATGAGATGTTTCGTGTGTCAGCCGCTTGGGGCGCTGCTTCTACCGCTCATATGTTTAACTGTCACTTGTCGATCTTTCAAATAACATTACACTGTATTTCACTTAATATGCTAAAGTGCCACATTACAAGTTTAAATAATATGTCACTATGTAAACTATATACATGTTTTGTAAGAAAAATCTTGTTGCTCTCGAGTGTCGGATTATCGAACATGTCGGATTTTAGAGACTACAATTTTCATGTGGCCGTAGCCCTTGTATGTGTGAGTGTATATGTATAGAGTTAAGAATATGTTAATTAGGCATATTCGAATGTACGACGTAATATTGCATGGCGCTTCTATAGATAAAATACCATTGGTTTCATCGCATTCAATATAATAATAGTGAATAATGAGTGAGTGCGTGCGGTGCGTATGCGTGTACGCCAATACTACTCTAGTCTATTCGTACATACACGACTCGTTATATTGAATACGACCCTAATAGTGTAATAAAAGTGTGTTAGTGATTCTTTTTATAGCAGATAGTATTGGTACGTATACAAATAGTGCTGGCTGTTAGTATTAGTGTACACCAGTTCTATTCGTACACACATCACACACACACTCATTACACAGTAATTACGGTATCATCTGTAAAAGTGTGTGATATTTACTCTACACATTCATGAAGCATACTATAGTCCAGCAACGCTATATTGTTAAAAAGTTTTCTCAGAGAGTCTCAGCTTATAATGCGATGCTTTTAACATCCAACTCACTAATTAATACCACTTAACTATGTACACATTCATGCATACATACATACCATCTCTCTAGATATTTATACATAACCAACGTAATAATAAATAGTTCAGGGAATACGGCGTGTGGCTACAAATACTGTGGTCATGGGTTCACATCCCGATAATATTAATAAAAATCACGATAAATCGTCTTGAAACAGGATTACTCTGATTACCTGGATTGTAAAGTAAAAATAAGTGACCTGTGTAACTCGTAATAGTTAAGATCGCCGACAGAAAATTAATTATACACATTGTTGTGTCTAAAAAAAAGCTCCTAGGCGCGTATATAAATAAATGAACAGTGTTGCCATTTTATTTCATCTGTCAACCGACGCCTTTCAAACTGTACAATTAATTATTTTATTATAACTAAAAGCGATTAGAATATATGAAGTTTATAAAAAAACACCTTGATTATTCTGTCCCAGTGAAGAAATGAAACATTGTGTTTATTTTCCGTTGTTATTATTTGAATATTCAATATGTTGAAGGGCAATGTGACGTGCAAATGTAGTCAAAGTAACAATTTTCTTGTAGGTGGGTCTTTTGATCAGGATTCATCATCAGTTCAGTGAATTGCTTCACCCTTCCATATAATCATCACTATCAGCGCCGCTTTTATTTCGACACATTGGATACAAAAAGAAAATACAAGAGGAGAGAGTAGCTCTAACTTCAATCTATAAAGGAGCATTTTAGTGGCACGTAACTTTCATGGCATGTCTACAATCATACTTGTCCAAATATAAGTAATTGCGAAGTCGTCAAACCTGAAAACTAACCTTTATGACCGTAACAAGTGAAAAAGAATGGAAAAATTTAATAAAATATAATATAAGAAGAGAGATTGCTAATGCAATATTTAATCTAATACTCTTTGTTTCTTATATGTGTAGAGCAACTTGATACATACTCATTAAGTTTGGAATTTTCTCTACAAACATAAGTAACAAAGGATTAGTAATATAAAATACATTATCCGGAGCAAATGATGATTTATTTAAATAAATAGCACCGCATTCAGTCTTGCCATATTTTAAATCAATTTAACAAATACTTTTTTAATTAATTCTTATTAGAATCAAAGAGCAGCAATTCCAAATCTAGCGATAAATTATTTCTTGGTCATATTGACAAACAAAGTAATATTGTGTGATGTTACTTTATATTTTGAAAATTCGAAGTATTTCCTGAAATAATATCAGAATTATTTACTTACTTATTTACTGTTAGTAAATACTAACAGCGGTATTCACTAAAATGCATACATAGTGTCTATGGTTTTGCAATAAAGGATCTGTCAAAGTGGAGAATTCCAGCTGTCACTGTCAATTTGACAGCAGGAATACTCGAATTCGACAGCTGGAATAATTAAATTTGATAGTGACAGCTGTCGAAATTCTAGTGAATCACAAAATAAATAGGTTTTTTTACACGAAAACCACAACTTATAAACATATAATATATATAATAGCCTAAAGTGTGTATAATAATCCTTTTTCGACGGATGTTGCCACACGGAAAAATAAGAATTAATTTAATTTTAATGATTTATTAGGCTGGCAATACCACCAATGGTAGAAGAATTCGATTCACGTAATAAAAAGTGAGTTTAAATATAAAATGCAAGCAGTGTGCCACCGGGCTTGATGCGAATACAGGTGCAATGAAGTGACTGACCATCCAAGTGTGGAACAGGTGACACTTTGATGTTGTGATCTGAAATAGAAAAGCCTATAACAACCCTTTAACCATTTCTTCACTCCACTTCACTGCTTTATACAATATTACACAGCACTAAACCATATCTCTCTATGGCCAAAGCGGCTTATTATCAAACAGATTTGAAAAATGCTGCGTTTATATAAATGTAATCTTGAATAATAAGGGAGAAGACCTTTGAGGAATTACACTATACAAGGTGTCTTCGAATTTATTTAAAATATTATAAGCATTTCGGCGGGCCATGGTTATAACAATCTGATAGCTGGGTCTTTTGACATTAACATTGTTTACATTTTATATCATCTGATAACTGAGAACATACAGTGGTATTCCATAAAATGACTTTTGAGTGTGTAGCTTATGGTTTTAAGAAAAAGTGACAAACTATCATTCTTGCTTGAACGCCATAGACTACATCAAGTAATCCAGCTGTCACCAGTATACCATAAACAATTATCTTTAAAGCGACTTGTTGTCTCTGTTTCTCCATATTCTATGGAGTTCAATAAATAGAGACAGATTCTGTGGCCATAGACTACAGACCCAAAAGTCATTTTATAGAATACCGCTGATAGAAAAAAAATGTGAGAATTTTGCCATATTTGAAATGTCATTGATATTTTTTATCTTTATTTGGAGACATCCTGTATATATTTAAAAAATCGGGGGTGACCAGCAGCAGTTTTAACAATAGAAGAATTATGCTTCGCTTATCCTCTGTGGAGGAAAATATCAAAGTACCTTATCACAAACAGCTGCGATTAGTCACAGTATAATATCACATAGCACGAGTGTTCAATGTAAATGTGGATGTCAAACGCATTGAGAATATCGTGTTATTTATTGTATGCTGAAGTAATCTCTGAGCATGTACAAAACATGACAGTTGCTCTTCATATCAAATAAATACAAATAATCGATTTCGACAGTTACTGCGCATGGATCAAAAGACTACCCCATGGATAATAATTTAACACAGTGTTATACTTCACCCTTAATTTGTCATGATTTTTATTTAAATGAAAATGGATAAGATCTTAATTTGTTTAGTTTTTAAATAAAATCAGGAGAGCATGTCCAGGCAGATCCTGCGCGTGTGTGTGTGTGGCTATAATAATATATAGAGGGGTCGGCGACTTTTTTCAACCCCTTTGTGTCCCTCTTCAACGAAGTGATTTACCATTTAAAAAGGATTATCTAAATGGATAAACATCAAACAGATAATGTTAGTGTCCACTCGACCTAAAATAACCAATGTCAACCTTAGTGGAAATGCCACGGCTACCGTTATATTCCTCATTAACCACACTATTAATAATATAATAAATATTATATTATGACTTTGATTCTGGTCCTCCATCATGAAGATACATCCAGTTGTATGGCATTCTATATCGGTGGCCAAAAACAAGCTTGCAATTTTATTTTAGTGGTTGTTTGTGCACAAACGCTCAACACATAGTAGTTGAACTAGCAATTGTGTAACGGTGAATCAATTATGAATATTTCTATTAAAAAATATCCAGTCCAGAATTTAGTATTGCACATTGAAAAAGCTGATCGTTAGTATAAAAAATATATGTATTTATTTTCTTGAATTAAGCTGCAAAAGTTTACTGGCAACACTGATGTGATAGACATTTTGGAGAGTGAGTTAAGTAATGGATTTCCAGGCATACGTCACCGTAAATACGATAGTAGAGTTACTGAGCTACACTTCGATCGGTTTTTGTTGGTTAATGCCTCGTCTGAGCCTCGGACGAGGCATTAATTAACAAAAAACCGATCAAAATTACAGCAAAGCAACTCTATTACCGTCTTTACGTTTACGGCGACGCACGTCTAGGAATCCCAAGCTTTAGGAAAGGTGCTATACTGTAGTAATCAGATGTGGGATATTAAAAAGTGTTGATATTGAAGCAACCCTTTTATCCTTAGGCTCGGCACAGACATGAGTGCCACTTGGTGCTTCCCGTATCTCCGCCAATTGTTCGCAATTCCCGCTCTCCAATGAATTTAAATTTAACGCCACACTGTCGCTCGGTTGTAGTTATATAAATATATGTATGTGTATATTAATCAAAGCCTGATATTTGAAATGTTTCATCATCAATTATGTTCTCTGTTTTCACACAAGTTATTCTCACTTGACCCAATTTAACCATTGCAACTGTTTTCAGCAATCCAATATTCGTTATAACTGTGACAGTTAACAAATTAAACTTGAAATTATTACATTTTAAATATACTTACTCTCCTCTCCTGTGATACATTTTTATCATCTTCAAACTCGAAGCCATCCACGTCCAACTTAACTTTTATCTGTTTTGACTCAGCGCTGATTAAAAGTATTGACTGTAAAATATTTCCAATCAAAGACTATCAAATTTAAAATACATAATTATTATACAAATTTATACCATATGTAGAAATTTCAAATCATTTCAATTCAAGGCAATGCAATAAAAACTCTTCAATATTTTAGAACGACAGTATGATGACTATGCTTTTTAAAAATATCATTGTATTATGAATAAGATATGTTGCGGTTCCAAAATATTCTTGGATCCGTGTCTGAGCACCACCACCGATATAGAATGCCAGACAACTGAATGTATAAATATAAAAATGGACGACCAAGTAGATGAGTCGAACCACAAGGTGATTTACAGTGGTTAAACAACAATAATGAAGAACGATGGCCACCTCTATCAGGAATTCACACGAACTGACATTTATCCATAAATAAATCATTAGCTTGGACTGAGTCAGACTGATCTACTTAGTCCACCATCTTGATATTTATACATGCAGTTGTCTGGCATTCTATATAGATGGTACCACCGCACTGTAAGCTTGACTCAGAGGTATCTGACTATCAATAAACATATAAAATTTGAATTGAATTTTATATAACATTATGCGGGATCCGAACGGCCGAATCAATCTCTAGTATGAATACACCCTTATAATGAACCTTTTTAGACCCTAAATCTAGAAGTAGTATCAAGCCCCAGTCCAAAAAAGTGCATGTACACTTTTCCGCGATTCAATTCATATAAGCACAATGGACAATATTTTCAGTAAAACATGCAAACATGCACTATTGTGTATTCGGTTCCACGCTACAATCGCATAATAATTTTCTTTTAAATCTTGAAGCCTGTCAAACTATAAATCAATTCCAAACAATACTCTCGATCCAAGACACGAAGTAAGATATCCTGGTGTATACTCCTGGAGATTGCTTGTATCCACAGAAACGACCAAATGAAGTCAGGCCATACAAAGTATACAGCGGGAAATTAGAAATAAAATCTATGTTCTACAATACAATAAGATGCTAACTTTATTATTATAAATGATGAGCAGACTTGACCCATTTATTGGCGTCTCAATAGATTACATACAAAAAATATTTGAAGTTCAATTAAAAACAAATTTTATAGAGCGCTGTTGTTTTAATATAAACTTATCTTTACAATAAACCAACCTCTGGATATAATTGAAGAGGACCTCCAAAATCCTCCTTTTCAAAAAAAAAACAAGTTTCTCGTCCTCCGTTCTTGTATTTGACTTTTTATTATCCCATGCTCCATAAATACAGGCTCCGTTACTTTCTTTAAAAATCATCATTTATATAAAATCAGTTCGATGTAACAATGAAGGCATTAATGTTTCATTGCAAATATTGATATCGATTAAATCAATATCAACATCTATCAGAGTTTTCTCATAATTATTATGGGGATTTTATATAATATAATAGCAGAGTTTGAAACACTCGATAGAAAGTCAATACATTTAATGCACCTGAACAATCAATTGTAGTACGTTCCATTGTTTATTTTAATTGAAACCTATTATTTGTTTTAAAATGCCAATTTCAATGTATGATGATTTCAAAATATATTGAGTATTGTTAATACTTACAGAATTTGCTCTTCCCAATGCCAGATGCTTTGAATACAGAATCATCAGTTGTATTTTTAATTTTCAAGCAAGCAATTCTAATATATCCCAATTATACAGGTTCATCCAGACCAATGTCGTTGTATCTATAACAGATAAACGCCCAATAAGAGAGCTCACAATACAGACACACAGTAAAACGTATACATCACTGTAACTTGGGATCTCCCGTAATGCTCTTTGCAGCATGATACAATAATATTTTTTTTTAAATGTCTTGAAGATGGCAACACTAAATGTGGTATCAATTTGTCTCGTTCCATATTGAAATGCATCATTGATTTGTTTCCTTGCCAGTTTCTACGACTGTTTGTGCATGTCTACAGTTTGATATTTGCTCTACAAATAGTACATCAACGCACTGCTGTCGTCCTTGCGTCTAATTGATAATAATACAGATTCACAATGAAAGAAACTCGTTATAACATACTGTATTTATTCTTATATATTATAAATTACACTCTCAATCCACGGTATAAAGTATGATATTTTCGTGTAAACTCCCGGTGAGTTTTTCTGTCCGCAAAACGCACCAAACGAAGTTAATCCATAAAGAGTAAATAGTGGAAATTCATTTACACAATCCACTGTCTGAAATCAAAACATTTTATTATATTTTGCTGGGTTATTTATATAAATTGATTGACCTGTGGATAAGCGTGAAGAGGTCCACCGGAGTCTCCTTGGCAAGTGTCTCGTCCTCCATTTTCCAGATCTCCGGCACATATTTGACTTTCTAATATGCCGTATTTTAAAGAGCCGTCATTTATAAAATCCTGAAATTATAAACCTTTGTAAAGTACGAACAAAATCACTTTGAATTGCTCCATATAAAAGGCCACAGTGTATGTATACTGTATTTTACTGTGTGTCTGTATTGTGAGCTCTCTTATTGGGCGTT
>JAGTTH010001457.1:0-38242 GCA_022606485.1 Agraylea sexmaculata | reverse complement strand
CATATCTGAATAAATATACTTTATATAATAATGCAACTACTAAACGAGGAATTTCACGTGAAAAGTAGGGACGGCCTTGTTTGTATGTATGTCGATAAAGGAATGAATAATTTTGCATTAACGTAAATGCATATCAGCAATGATTAAGGATGTAGAGACTTTAAATGCATTCTTATGTTAAGGTTACTGTGAGAGATTACATTGTGTAAAAAAAATTATAAAATGTTAATCCTCGACGTTAATCTTTACTCGTTCATAATATACTAAACGGCTCACTTACTATGAGATATGCGGGGACTAAAACCGGTTACATAATATAAAGTGATGCGTATTAAATTGCTTACTGACAATATTTTGACAATGAAAATAACATAACAGGATAGGTATGTCTGATAAAAATGGCTGCAAGTACACAAGGACGGTTGGTTTCACCGACGACGATGTTGAAATGTGAAATAAACAATAAAAGGCAACCACAACAAGTGATCTCGGCTGCATTCAAACCAGAGCCAATACCAAATTCGATGATTTAATATTTTTATTTAAAAAAAAACGAGACAAAAATGTTTACCAGATGCAAAGGTCATGCAAAAGTCAAGAGCCATTTTGCAGTTTGCTTGCGATTTCAACGCGTGGACTATTTAAAACCCGCAACATATTCAAATTAGTAATCAACGTAAAAAATATTGCCACAAAAATATATACATTTATTAAGCTTGTTTAAATTATAATAAGTAATTATCCTCTGAGTCTAATGAACAAATAATTTAAAAGATCTAAAATAATCGACATAACTTTCCATAACGATTATTATACGCAATGGAATTTTTATAATTCCCACTATTTAATTACTAATTTCACAACTTGTATCATTTTTTTTCAACTACGGTAAAATAAATTTAAATTTTTAATACAATTTTTTCCCCTGCCGCATCTTTAAATATGCCATATTTTATTGATAAATATAATTTTATACCAAATCACTTTCATATATGTATCTATTTCTGGTGAAGTTAGATTTGGTTCAGTTTAGAACATGTTAGTCTTTAAAAAGTAACTTTATCCGTTACAAAGTAATCATGAACTCTTTTCCACTAATTCTGCAACCTATGGGGCTTTTTTAAGAGCGGTCATATATAGTAATACATATATAAATGATTGTTTTCTACACATTCCTTTATTTTAACTTAATTATAAAATGTAAAATAAAAGCTCTTATGAGCGTTTATATGTAAATAAATAAATTTACACGTGTATATACTATTACGAAAATAGGTTTGATTTGGGTTGGAATGCTAAATTTTGTTAAGAGTATTACAACCTAGCCTCTTTATATTGGGTGGATTTTTAAGCAGCAACTTATGTTGAGGTTACATATTTCAAAATGAAAAAAAAACTATTTAAATACTGTAATGTTTTCGGTTATTCTAAAGCACATTTTTGTTACTAAAGCCTACTGACGTTTCAAACCTACAACAAAGTAATTATACGCTCTGATATAAAGAGATATCAGTTAATTGATAGTTGATAATGAGTATGTGTTGAAAGAATAATTGTGAATATATTTATGAGTATAATGTATTGTAGTATGGACGAAGGCGCACGGAACACAAAGGCTCATCTTCCCACAGCGAATGTCCATATGTAAATGTAAAAGCCTAACCGAAGACCAGACTACTTCACCAGGATCACCACAACCTCTTCAAGTGCCCGAGAGCAAACATAAATAATTAATTTATATAAAAAATAATGAAAGTCATGTGAGCCCTTAACAAAAGTATACATATAATATGCGCTCCAGGGTTTTTTTTTACTATACGCTATTTATTTACGGTCAATTTCTTCAAGTCGTGTTAAATCGTGTGCTACGTGGCAAGAGATTGTACGAATCTCGTATCATATACAAATATTCCGTGTCAAAGTATGAGTGTATCGCAAGCATTCAAGAGAACTTGCATATAGGCAACACTGGAATGAAAGGGATATCACGAGATTTAGATATAACATCTGGATATCGACGAGCTAGGATTTGACAGTTGGTATCACGAGTTACATTTTGAAGAAACGATTTTGGCGCATAAATCGCGGAGAGACTCGAGATTTAACCGGGCCTTAGTGAAGTTAGCATAAGCGGAATTTTAAAAATAATCTTCCCTAGTCTTAATAATTCTCCTAGTCTTAATATCCAATCGAATCAATTTTAAATTTAAGATCAAAATCGGAAGATTAACATCACTAATGAATTCCTCTACAATATCCTCAATTAATTATGTTTGTTTTCTCTCTAAATTCGGAATAAGGTTTGTTAATTAGACTGTATTCTATAAAAACTCTTGATTAATTCTTAAAACGATTTAAATTCCAATCATTACAGAATTATACACCTTTACAATAATTGTAATAAACTAATAATCCATGATAATATTGTTTGTATTTTTTTGTATTAGTCATTAGACAATTTTTTGTCATTTATAGTTATATATTATATTTATCATTTTCAGTTTGCATTTATTTATTTATTCAATTCTGACACTGTTTTTATTTACAAAATACCTTTTAAAGGGTTCCTTCAGTTATTTTTTTATTATTATTAAGAGAAAACAGTCATCTGGAATACCACAGAACCTACATCTCTGATGGAGCTTTCTTTGAGAGGGTTTTTTAGACACAACAACGTGTTAATTGTTTGTCGGTCTTCTTAACTATTACTAGTTACACAGCTCACCGACAGAGCTCACACAGGCTCGACAGGCTCTGCCCGACTTAACCGACCGAATAATCGCCTCAGTATTTACCTTGCAATCCAGGAAAATCAGAGTAAACCTCTATCAAGACTGTATTAATATAATTCCCGATCTCCCAGTCGTAATAACCGATCAAATCAATTTAAAAATTCTTGACTTGAGTGAGATTCGAACCCATGACCACAGTATTTGTAGCCACGCGTCCCCTGAGCTATGAACTATGAAGTCAAACTAATACATACATACAATATATATATATATATATATATATATATATATATATATATATATATATATATATATATATATATACATATAAAGGTAATTCTTAAATGGACTGAATCACGATGGGTATTTATAATATATATTTTTTATTTTATATACCTTTTCAAGATACTCACATTTAGAAAATGCCTTTTATCGTTAATATGGAATGTGTGGTTTATGTATATGTGGGATAGAATATTTATTGAAAGGTTTTATTTGAATGATAAATTGAAAAGTGTATAATTGGTATATGTGACATATAAAAAGGTTGTATTGCAAGTGTAGTGAAGTTGTGAGTGTAGTAAAGCGGCGTCACGCAGCCGAGCCAAAGTACATTATAAGTGATGGTCCATTGTAAGAAAGAGCTGGTCCTGGACCTGAACCTGAAGCCGGGTTCGAGTCCCGCACCGCCGACTTACTCTTAACACAAATTAACTGCATTGTCTGTTGCCTCCTCATTTACAACGGAACCCTTTAAGACTTGCATATGGGAATGCGTTAAAAAGCTTTATGGTCAAATAAATAGCAGCCTTCACCTAAAACATCTCCGTGTAATCAAATACTAATTGCGCTCTTTAATATACATTTTATGTGCATCAGAGAACTTTATGTGCATCAGAGAATATATAATAGAAGTTTTCAAAATGTATTAATTATTACTATATAAACTTCCCATATTTAACTACATATTATATAATTTTTGTATATGAAACATTAAGACACCGATTTATATAAAAAAAACTACGCATAGAGAATTATTTATATATATTTTTAATTTAGATAAAGGCAACATGTTACTACTAAATAAATATTTTAAAAATTCAGAGGTAATTAGTTTAAATATTTAAAAATTCATTTACGCAACCATCGAAAAAGAGCTGTTTAATATTTTTTTGATTCAATAACTACTCTCTAGCTACATTATTAAGACATTTAAATTTAAAAAAATTAAATAAGCAATTTGCAATCAAATAATCCAAAGGAATTATTCAAAGACGTATTAATATATATATAAACAAAAAGGGTCGACGAGATTAACAATTTAAAGAAATTTAGAAGAAGATTTCGATTGTATATGAAGAAAGAGCTTAACGATAAAAATTAGCTACTATGATAAAATAATAATGAAAAAAATTTCAACAAAAACGCGTGCATCACTTCCATAGTCAAATAATTTTAAGTCTACCCATGGCTAATAAATATAATAATTCTCGAATAAGTAAAAAAAATATCAGTTATGCCAACTTTAATATTAATAAATTCATGATAATACCCAGTAAAAAGCCTCGTTTGATGTAATATGTACTGCATATTATATTAAAAGTAATGTTTGTAGTAAAATATTCAGAATATTTATATAAAAATGTGCAGTTAAAAATCTAAATGTAATCTATAGCTCTACAAATATATAATATAATAAAAATAATTATTATATTTTATTTCATATACCTGCATACAAATGCACAAAATTTGAACCTGTGTGAGAATATTTGAGAGTTAACTTTCGTTTTGTTCGACTTTCAATTTTAGCCTTTCGAAAATACACTTCCTGGTAAATTATATAATTTGTTCATAGACGATATAAATATAGTGTTATACAAAAGTGATAAGTGAACATGGGTCAAAACATAAACAGCGGGTTGTCTGATTAATCGATTTAATGTGGAACGCTTGCTCCAATATCAAACTGATTTATCCCCAGATAACTAATAAAAAATACACATTCAATGATTGGCAAAAAAACTAATAAGTACTTTAGTAAAAAAAAACATCACCGGTATTATCTCGAATCGTCTTTTTACGATCTAATCTGATGTGTTGGATTAATACATATTATTAAATAAGAAAACTTGGTATTTTCATAATTGGATACAGTATTTTAAGGATATTGTTAACGTATGGATTTTTAATACATGCTTAAAATAAATAATCTAAAGGAATTTTTAATGCAGTATAAATATACATATTGGGTGGAATTATTTGTTCATTGTTGTTCAAATTGTTTTTAATTTTCTATTCATAAATACATATTTTTGAATATTCTTCATCGCTTCATGTTAAATATAAAAAGAAGAATCCGCTTGCTTACCTTTTATAAAAAAGGAATTTAGATTGTCTATTAATTAATCAAAATATGTCAATTAAATGCTTTAAATAAATATGTGAATCCAAATTAACTTTCTAAAATTGGATCAATATATTTATTAAAAATATTCGGGCGTGTCTTTCCGCCTACACGAAGAAACGGATTAATTGCTATTAAAAATATTATTGTTAACATTTTATATCGTTAATCATGAGCTCAATACAAATATGGTTGACATTTAGAACAGATTTTATATTTCAAACGATTGTAAATAGTTGATTTACGAGTAAACATTTTCGAAAATGTGACATTTGATATTTAAAATCGTAGCAAATAAATGCTTTATATTTTTAATTGGCGGCTTTTCGAGATGAGATTACAAAATACGTCAGAGTATTAGATGTGCATATGAGGAAAGAATAACAAGTACATATTATAAAAAAAATTGCTATTCATTCGTTGTATGAAGAGGATCGATGGCAAAAAGAGGCCTTATGTTATAAAGAAGCGTGCACTTCTCAACTGTGAACAAACGCGACTCTATTTAATAAAATAAAAAATAGAATGTAAAAAATGCCAATGGAAAAATAATCTCAGGCACTTCAGCCATATTCAAGAGTCTGTACGTTACAAAAATTAGGGATATATTATTCAAAAAAATTAATTAATCTGAGGCCCTTATATACATATGTCAAGATATTCAAGGTGAGAATTAATAAATTAATATCCATATTCTAAAAATATTATTATTGATTTAATTCAAACTTGACTTGATTGATTGATTCAAGCCTTGAGATATCAATCGTCATATTTTAAAGGTAATAATAAATAAACTATAAAGGTATATTACTCGTATATTCCACGAGTTAATTCGATACTGTATTCAAAGCAGACGTCTGCATATATAAATATCAAGATGGCGGACAAAGTAGACGAGTCAGGCAATTAATGTGGCTTCTGTCAAACTCATCTGCTTGGTCCGCTATCTAATGTATGTATGTATGGCCTGCTTTATATATCAGTGTAATCGTCTCATTTCATTGCGATGTATGAATATTAAATACGGTCTATAAAAACTAACAAAAAAGGTAGTAAAATTATATCTAAAAATTAAAAAAAAACCCTATAAAATTTACGAATAACTAATTTTAATAGATAAATAAGTCATGTTTTACCCAATGATTCAAAACAGCAGTTTTATCATTATAAGAGTAAAAATAATTAACACTACACTAATTGAATAAATGGTTTTTTTAAGCGCAAAATAAATAAATGAGTTAAATACTCCTTGATTTCATGTAAATGGTGTAGTCATTCATTACAAAAGCCATAAGAGTTAAAGTTGACAAAAAGTGGTTTTATTCGATATGGTAAAACCGAAGGCATTCAATTTAGGCTCACCTCATTGTGTGTAAAACATTAGCCGGTTAAATAATATAATTAGTTAAGGATATTTTTAAACGAGTGTAATGATGCGATGTAAGCTTTTGTTGTATATTAAAAAGACAAATAAGAGAGTAACAAACACCCACATGTGAAATGGGATATCCCTTCGATGGGTTTCTCTCTAAACCAGTTTCTTTGACATGTATTTCCTCATCCACTATACCTAATAATGAATTGGTGACATTCGACAACATTACAATTTTAATCCTATATAAAAATATAATTATTTAAAAAAAAATCTTCCCAGGAATATTAAAGAGAGACTAGAGAGAAGAAAATTAATCACAAATACTCATTACTTTAAACCACCGAAAATCATTAAATTCTGTAAATATAAAACACCTCTGCTCAGGTTTTGGAGAGACCACTCGTCGTAGTAATAATTACTATAAAAATACTATTTATTATCAAAAAAAACTTTTAAATGTAGGTACTAATGAATAACTAATACTGAAAGCATCGTGATATTTTTAATATATAATTAAAATTATACTCAAAATCAAACAATGCAATACACAAACCTATGTATATATTCTGGATCTTTTTTCTACTTACAAAAGATGCAAATTCTAACAAAGTCTTCATATAATATGTACATTTATTATTACAAGACATGGGTTAGATTCCTACCAAAGTTAGTAAGAGTATAGAGTTATTATTTTTAGGATATTTTAATTTTATCATTTAGAATAAAATACCCAATCGGTTAGTTTGAACAAAAACAATATTTTGGGGAGGTAAGGAAAAAATGTTTAGATTAAACTTTAAATTCAAAGTTTATTGATCTATAAGCATTCATTTTTGGGATAAATATATAGTTTTACTCGCTATTATGTATAATAAATAAATAATAAAAAATTATAATGCACGCCTTTAATATTACAATAAAGAATACCATTAATATTATTATTAAATATTTATTTTCTCCCCTTAAAAAAAAGTTTTTGTGTTACTAACACATTAATTTCTAATATACGTAATCTCATCTTGTTAAAGCAAACATATTTCACTAGTTAGTTATAAGGTATTTATTCATAATCTAGTTTGCTGTATACATTTTTGTATCATCACTAAGAATTTTGGGTGAAAATATTACATAGGTAAATAAATTAAATTAAAAAAAACAATAGTATTTCGAAAAAATATACGATGCCTCAATAAGCTTGTTGAATAATTAAATTAGTATTAAAATACGCATGATCCAAACAGGAACGAACCGTTTATATTTTGTTCGAATCTCAATTGCGTATTATTGAAAGTACAGTATTATTAGTATTATTGAAAGTACAGGGAGGAGACGAATAATGTTGGAGAGATGAGTTCTTCTTATGGTGAAACGAGAGCAGATGTGGTGGAGGTGCAGGTGAAGTAAAATGACCAGTTTTTATATGCCATTTTGCAGTCCACTTCCACAATAATGACACAGGACAACACACTTCGAAACACCATAAGACTACTCCACTTTCAACATGAACAATATCCACAATCGGACGAATAAATTTTACTTATTCATCACGAAGAAGCGTCCGGTATTAAAGCTTAGGTTATACTAGTCTTGTGTATAATATAATAAAGCAAAATAAATAGATGAATGCCTTTAAATATGATAGTAATGGGTTTGAACCTTACTCGAATTGGAAGATTTAAAAAAATCGGTTGGCTTGGGAAATTATTAATTCCAAATTTAGGTTTGTCGCTGATATAAAGTTAAATTAAATTACAATCTGCATCAATAGCTAATGACTTAGGGGATAAGGCATGTAGCTACACATATTGTGATCATGGGTTCAAATCTTTTTTTATAAAATATATTTTTCGATCTAAGCTTACTCTAATTCCCTGGATTTCATGGTGAATACTGAGCCACCCCATTGATAATACATATGTTCAATGTTTAAATAGATCACAGGTTAAATAAAAAATAAATCACTTCTTAAAAAGTCCCTGTATGAAAATAAGACAAAACCTTGATAATATAAATTCCAAATATATTTTTTACAGACTGCAATATCACAACAGCATCATATTAAGCTATATCAGTGGGCCACGATGATACTGCAGTCCTAATGGACATGGAAAAGAAAGAGAATAAACCAATATACATGGGTAGGTTTATCAAGAAGAAATAAAAAAGACACATATACTAATAAGCTATATGATAAGACCCAAAAAATTACAGAAAAAATATGTCAGTATTGGCCTCTTTAACAGCTTGTCTATTCAAAAGGTCAATACCCCGGGTTAGTGAATTAAATTTATGTGGTTTAGTTTTGAATGAATCGAATATTAAATTTTTATGGTTATTTGAGAAGGAATAATGGTTGTTCCTCCATAAGATTATCGCATTCACTCAGTCCAACGTCTGTTTTTAATCACTCGCTCATCGAGTATGTGAGCATATTCAATAAGTTATAAAGCGTGCTTGTGTGAGAACGAGAGCCTCAGAGGGGCAAAAAGAGTAAGAGTATAAAGTATATTGGCGAGCAAAAGGAAGGTTTAACATTCCTGACAGTGTTGAGGCTTCAATCTAGGTAAACGGCCCACATTATCGCTGGGCACGACTAGCCTCAGGCGACCGCCATCTTGTCTATGACATACACATACACGTGCTGCGAAATGGCCGCCCGAAGAAAGTGAATCGATATTATGATGGTTCGTGTATAAGCCTCCTCACCTTCGGGCTATCTAAAAACAGCTCCACGACAATAACAGCTTTCAATGATTTATACTCTATCAAGCCTATCCCACCGAGTAACCACCTGCCAAGTGCAATCAATAACTCAATTTTTATACCCATCCATATTGCAAGCGTATCTTAAATTAATTATAATACATCAACCATAATACAGTACACTTTTACAAGAGGAACGAGAAAAATATTTGCTTAAATACTTTGATTTCCCAAACCATAAAGTAATGAATTCCTGGGCATACGTCGCCGTAAATACGATAGTAGAGTTATTTAGCTACACTTATGATCGGTTTTTGGTATTTAATGCCTCGTCTGAGCCTCGGGTGAGGCACTGATTATAAAAAAACCGATCAAAAGTACAGCAAAACAACTCTATTACCGTCTTTACGGTGTACGTTTACCCTATGTTTACGGAGAACGTGCCCATGTTTGTATTTAAATTACATAAATATATTTTTATCTTTCACATTCTACCATCTTTTATGTTTTTTTTCTCTTTCATGTTCCAACTGAAGATTGCTGCATTATCATCACTGCGATTTGGGATCTCCCGTAATGCTCTAGTGGTAATGCAGTATGATATAATAATGAAATATTTTTTTATAAATAAATTAAATAGAAAATAAGGGCAAAAACTTTAAATTGAGATAATTATTTATCAGGCAGAAGTTTATGTAGGCCGATTAGTTAAAGCCTCAAGCTCCCTTAAAATAAATGTAAATTGCGCGCAGTTTGTTGTTAATTTCATATATTACAACCAATTGATAGTTCGCTGCGAACGCAATTTGGCTAAGCATTAACCCACCCATATAACAATCTTTATTTCTAACAGTACACTCACATAATTATTTTTTTAAATTAAATTTAGTCGAAAACAGTTACTTTTTAAATGTATATTTCTAAGGGCAAGGGAGAATAAGAAAGAAATGTTGTAATCGAGGTGCCGCAACAGACCAGACCAAGGTAACAATTATCAGGTTACCGTAATATGACTGTAGCTCAAAGTTATTGAAGGTGGTCAAATTATATTTACAGCAGTATCATAAAAATTATATCCAGAATACGACAACGGTAAATAAAACAAATAAATCGTTATAGTATATGTATAATATCTGGTGGTAAAACAATCATAATAATTTCAGAGTCATCCGATTTAGGGAGTGTCAAGTAATGTTTGAATAATAAAAGTGCATTTCATGGCAGGTGTAACCGGTTACGAAAATGAACATATCGCAAATCTTGAACGAAGGGATTAAAGGGATTGTGTTGGTCATTAAATTCAAAATGTCTCACTTGGGTATGGCTTTGGCTTGACAGCGTCATATAAAAAGGCTTCTTTATCGCCAATAAAATGGACCATCACCTGCTAAATATAATGTATATGTAGAAAGCTTGGGATTCCCACATTTATCGTTGAAGGGAGTGTGCGTCTTGGGCATCGCATGTCTGAATGCCACTAGTGGTCATTTGTCCTTTTGCAAATGAGTCTCTGTCTGAATTGTAAAAATGAGTGTGTGTATATTTAATCTTGTTGGTTTGTATCGTATGTCATTGCCTCGTGCCGCATTCAGGCTCTTTACCATGCAAATCATGTGTCCCATGGAGACTTGAAATCGCATATATTCAACAAGACCCTGTAAACCTCTTCTAGATACTCGTTACTCATAGAAACATCGAGGCTCGAGGCCAACTCAAATTAATATCCTGATATACGATGTCAAATTGACGATAACTAGATCTAGACTGTTTCTCATAACTCACGTCTAAAGAACGTGTAAACGTTGCGATGATTTGAATACTATATTCAAATTATTATTTGCGAGTGCAATACAACTTGTTTTTAATTAAAACTATTTTTTTTTATCTCCATTATGTAATGCCAGTACGATTATAAAAAAAATACACTAAAACGGGCCTAAGCATTTTTTTGTATAAAAAACTAATTTATAACGACAGCTTGAGAATCTTCGGTTTTATTAATGAGTGAATATATGTTGTCATTAGAGAATAACAAAAACAAATATTAGCACACTTTATGATGTCATCGCATTAGTTCAAGTTTCAAATCCGTCAACAAGGTATTGTTTACTTGCAATGTGCGAAGTGCATTTTGGTTGAAATTACGCTGTACCGCACTTTGTTTACAAAATTCAAATCAAGCGGTCAATCACCTAATAAGTAAGATTATCAAACTTTATAAAATAATAATTTAAAAATGATAAGTTTAACTAGCCGACTTGGACCATTAATGAAGCTGTGGTTGTGTTACACTTAATGTACCATGCCTTAGATTTAATTATTTTAAGCTCAATAAAAGACATGTTGTATATTGGGCCAGTTCATAATAATTCGTAAAGCAGCAGTTTTTACGAAAATAATACTAAAAAAAAACTCCAAAAAATCCCATTGCAAGCTTATGGTGGAGGTATATGAACTTGATATTTGAGGTACTTGTTTAGGAAAATATAAATTGAGTTATTTCATATAGTGAGCTACTTAACTCGAGAGTTAAATGACAAGTGCTGGATTTTTGTGCAGTTAATATAGTAGAAACCAATGGATTGCATAAAAATGAACGGCAAACTTATTTAACCGATTCATTTGTGATAACGAGAATATATGGTAAATCTGGCATAATTATTTATTATCAATGAGTTAAAGGGCTTTCGACAAGTCTTGAGTCAATTGACTTAATAATTAAACATAAAAATGCAATGCCATTAAGCTAAAGATGTATTTATGTCGTATTCTTATTGTTCATATTCTCATTTGTTATATTCTAAAAAGTTTATTTGGCACATTAGAATTTTTAACCACTTTTCTAATACCTGAAATAAACGCCCATCCTTATTTGAATAGGTTGTAAATAAATTAAATATTTTCTTAGATTTCGATGCCGATTAAAACCCTTCCATTAATTGGGTAAGTATTTATAAAAAAGTCCGTTTTTATTCCAGAAAATTGTTAAACGATCCTCAGTCTCTGATGACTACTCGTTGAAAGCGCTTAAAATTACATATTATATATCTATCATTAAACGATTGCGGTTATCGGCTACCGTGTTAAATAATATTTATTAATCGTAATTACGGACACACTTTACTGTACCTATCACAGGTTCTTGACTGAAGAGTGGATTAAAGTAAACATTGGTGGCCAGTGTAGGTGGTCCGAAACCACTTTATGGTTTCATATAAGCGGTTTATTGCTGGAGAACATTCCTCAGGTCCTTGTCATCGAATAGATGACACCTTCAACAGACCACATGAAATGCTGTAATCATCTTATATAACGGCCGATGATTGAACCAAATGATAATCACTGTAAACACCGCAATAACCATATATAGAAATGTTTAGCTTTACAACATCAGAGAGGTGAGATTTTTTGAGAGGACACCACTTCGCATATCAATAAACACGGCAAGGTAAGATGGCGGTGGTCTCCGAAGATAGTGTTAATGTCTTTATCCTGTATTGTATAATATAAAATTGTATTATATTACAGGATCGCGTGTTGTTGGTAAAGGTGTGACTGTAAATGGCGATACCAAACAAACTACTCGTACATTCACATATATTTCTGTACATATTATACTAACATTTATGATCCACACAAATACCTTATTTATATATTAAAAATGCCAATTATTAAATAGGCATCGGTGAGGTTTATCAAAAATGTTTTCAGATAAAATCCAATGTTCTACAATTGTTATAATAAGTTTTGACATCATTGGAACTTTAGAAAGTGATTTTTGTGACCTTTAACCTCGAATTACTTCTAAACCTGTCACCTGATTTCATTCAGAACACCTTTAGAATATCGAAATAAGGGTGAATGCAAAATTACAGCTTCTTTGCTAAAATTCTGAGGTAAGACCCTAATTTGACTGGGCTAACACTGAATATTAGAATACACAATAGTAATAATATCTTTATTTAGTATATCAATGTTATTATAAGTATTTAATTAAAAATGTTAGTTAGAGTAAGTGGCTAAATTAATAAAAAATACGATGCCGAATAAATTTCTACGGTTATTTATTATAATAATTATTAGCATCCAAATGCTTAAATGTAAACATTATTTATAATAAATTAATCAAGTAATTTACCAGTTAGCATCCCCTTTTCGTGGCAACCATATTTATTTACAATAATATTATACTGCTGTCATTTCACATTAATTTAAAAATCTAACTCAAACGAAACCCAAGCTGTATAATTATTTAATTATTTCTAAATATGGTTAATAATGTTTACATTTAAGCATATGAATGCTTAAATGTCACTTACTCTAACTAACATTTTAAATTAATTAAATACTTGTAATAGCATTAAGATACTAAATAAATAATAAACGAAAATATAATTTTGGCACTATAAGTAAAAATTTGTAGTTAATTATAGTGGAATAATTATTATTTAGAATATGTGCATGTATTCCATATAAATATGATTTCTAATGTAAAGTTAACATTTAACTTGATCACAAATAAATTAAAATACCAAGAAATGTAAGAAATTGCATGACGTACCCACAATTGATGATGATGAGGGGAGGCAAAGAAAATACGGGTGTCGTAACGGGCCGGGCCAACTCGAAAATATAATAATCATAATAATAAGTATAAATCAAATTTCATTAATCAATTAAATAACGCTAAAAATATATACGACTCCATTTACAAAATGTGTTACAGCAAAATCAATTGTTTTAATTTACTCATTCTAGAAAATGCCAAGATGTTTTCTTTATAAGTGCATATATATGTAATTTGGCTTTTCTCATAAAAAAATCAAGCTTCCCCCATAATAATTTTATTCAGATTAATTAAAATACATGACCGAATCAAAGATTTCAGTATATATTTTTTCTCAATTTTAATTGCCCACCAATGGTAGTGATGCGTGGTATCAAAACCAGATATGATCTTATAAAAAAATGTATACATACGAAACATGATTGATGTGTGCTTGTTGAAAAGGGCATAAAAAATATGAATGTTTCATAATTAAAAGCGGTGTTGATTTAAACCGATAAATATTCAAATATCATACAATGTGAACGCGGACAAGTGATAGAGATCGACGTGTTACACCACAATTAAAATTACCTAATAAAATCATCGTTTTAAACAACAACAAAAATATATATTAAAAATTTCCCACGCGCAATTTCAATATGTTATAAATTGACTCGTTTATTCACAAAAAAAAACACAAGCGTAGTAATTTATTTATTCATTTTATGTTCGCAATTAAATGTGTGAGAAAAACCGACTTCCTTGGAAAGAATGGGGTGAATTAAAACGATTTAAATTATTGCATTATTGTACATAATTTAATTCAAATATTTATTTTAAAATAATTGCGTTGTATTTATCTTGCGTGTTTAATTTCATTTGATACGAGTTTGTAGCTCGTTAAGCGTACATCCTAAATTTGCGGGTTAGTAATTGTTATCAAACGATGGAAATTATCTCTTATAACTGTTTATCCTGTGGTCAAGAAAAAGAGTGGTAAATTGGCTATTCTCGATAGAAAATAATGTTTCAAAATCAAAAAACATGACCGAGCACAAAAGCAACGCTAAGCCGACAAAACACTTTCACGACTTTCACACACCAAAGCCTCTTTTCTTCATATACGGAAAGAGAAAAAAATATTATTTTAAATGAATACGATAATAGAATATCAGCTTTTATTTGAAAAAAGGTACACTTAAATTTGGAGGCTTAATCCTGGGGAATCATTTTTTATAGGTATGTTCATTATATTAACTTGTGTACTATTCAACACATTAATATTATATAAACATTTGCATGGTTTAAATTCAGATTGAAGAATGTCTGGAAATGGAAAATTACGGTTAAATAATAAAATAAATGAATAACCTTAGACATTTACTTGTCACCGGATTTTTGACTAATTCATTAACTAACTAACTTTATGAGCATTAAGATACTAAAAAAATAGTCCAGGAAAATAAAATTTTGGCACTCTAAGTAAAAATTTGTAGTTATGTATTGTCAAATGATTATTAATAACAAAGTCAAAAAAATGTGCATGTATTCTGTATAAATATGATTTCTTATATTAAATTCAACGTTTGAATGGTTCAACTCTAGATTGATTTGATTAAAGAATGTCTATAACTGGAAAATTACGGTTAAATAACAAAATCACAAGAAAGGTTTATTCTGTTTACTTTGTTGAAAATAGGTAGGGAAAAAAATAACGTAGGTTTGAAATTTTAAATAAAATAAATAAGTGTAGACTTTAAGCTTAAAATAATTGAAAAGTGAGAACGATATGTGAGCATTTTAATGGAAAAAAATATTTCGCATAATTGTAATATTTTGAAACGAATTATGCTCGTTAATAGAGGTTTTACTGTATTTGGAAAAATACGCAAAGTAATGATAGTTTTAGTTTTAGTACGATGCTTGCACATTTTTAATTGATCTAATTGTATTGTAAAAATCCACGAATATATCAGATTGTATAATAAAATTTTCCGGCACGTGTGAAAATATCGCAATTAAGAGTGACGACAATGAGCCATTATTTTGGACAAGAAAAATATATACTTTATATTAAGTAAACACATATAACTCTTCAACCAGAAACTGTTATTAATAAAACTAATAAGAATTTTTGAAGAACATGTGGAGAACGAATAAAAATGCAATTTACCATCTGCTTTGTTGTGCATGAAAAATAATAAATTGGCGGGACTTAAAAAATAGTATAATTTACTTACATTAAATGATGGATGTGATTGCAATCAATTGAATATATCCTTATTTGGCACACTTCACAATTTATTTATTTATTGAACACCACACTTGTTTAAAAACTAAGGACTTTACACAATTTTGGGCTTGTAGTACAACATGTCCTTGCTGGTGGGAAGTCCTGTTATCCGGACGCCGATGGGCGATGAATTTGTTTATATTGGTATGATTTTAACACGTATTGAATGCTTATTTATACACTACTTAACCCGCGAACTATCGAGTGTTTGTTTGAAGTATTTTCGACGTAATTTCACGGTTAAAATGAACGTATAGGTGCGGCTTCAACCACCGACAGGTGCACAGTGAGAGCGACAACGAAGAACCTCTCTCCTCCTCCATAACCAAGCTGGACTCGAATATACCTGTCCCCTTCAATTTGTTAAAGTATCACGTTGGTTTGAATGAGACAGGTGTGTGTGTCGTTCTTCGTCAAGACTGGTACTTCTCCTCATCGAAGGTGCTTCGTTTAAATTTGAATCTACGGAAAACAAACCGTTCCACTCGAAAAATAAATAAGTATTTTGTGTATTTTGAATAATCTATTAGTAAAGATTCATCACTATCGTCAGTATTTTTTATTTTGATAATAATTTAATTTAATTTACTATAAGGCATTAATGTCGTTATTATGCAATGGGTAGGTATATCATTAATTTAATGAAATAACACTGCGAATAACTTTGACAAACTTTACAGGAAACGAAGAAGACGATTTTTAGATGTATAATATTTTTTGATTTGTCTATGCACAATTTTATATTTTGGAAACTTTATCATGCCTATATTTAAATGTTATATGCTACATTGGTTATTATTTATTATTAATATGTATATGTATATAACAACTATAAATGACCTCAGTATAAGTACGTTATATGTGTTTGATTGCGAAATATTTTGCTTAATATACGACCTTCGTTTGGAATACGAACTGCATTAGAGCCACAACCGAATCATAAAGGCGCATTCATTGCACATGCACTAATTGATTGAAATTCAGCAAAGCAAATTATATATTTTTAAACTAACTCAATTTTTTTTAAGATATTGGATTTTTGTTTACCTGGTTAAATAAAAAGATCGACATGATATTAATTTTTTACGTATGTATTTTTTATGATTTAATTATTCATTTGCTTACAAAGAAAAATAAAATCACGATTTGTAATCTTCTTCGTCCATCTTGAATATTTCAAACCAAAAATAATTAAAATGAACATCATTGGTTTTTGTTGTACTAAAGCGCCATCTTTATTTGATTTATTATATTTTGTTAGACTGTAAAAAAAGAACAGTTTGATGCAATTGTTTTTTTTAATCTGATATTTTCATGAGTCTTTGTAAAAAACGGGACAAAAAAAAACAATCATAAATTATATAAAAATATATTTCAAATATCACTTGAACATATAAAAATACATTTTTCACTGAATATCTTCAAAGAATCCATTTAATCAAAATATCATAAAAATATTTTGTAAGCTTGTATTCTTCAGTATTTTTGTTATATTGTTCGGTGAAAATATGACAAGGGATCAAGGATTTCTTTTTCTTTTCTCTCAAAGCACTTGTCATTAAATGGTTAAATTTTTCACTTTTCAACAATTTAAAACATACACCAAGTAGTTTTGAAATTTGGTTGTCATCTATTGTTTTAATTGAATTTTTACTAATTTTTCTTAAAGTGTCTAAATATATTATAACTTCACTTAAATTAAGACATTTCAAATTTGGCAATAAGTCCAAAAATATGCAACACATTTCATTTTGAATATCATCATTTAAATTTGAAAATGTTTCGCTTTTCTTTGTTGTTTTGTTATTTTCTAATTTTGACAGTGAGTGACTTGTAAAACTAAACCACAAATTAGAGACAATATCTACCAAAATAGAAATTATATTTTTGTTGTCTTTGTTAGAATGTCTACAAGTACAACTGAGCCATGCTAATAATCCATATCCCTCTCTAAGTATTTTAGCTGCTTTCGGTATGAGAATACAAGCATTTAGAATTTCTAAAATTAGCACTCTCACTTCATTGTCGGCTAAACAACTGTTGTAATAATCGAGAAGGAGTTTGAATGCAACACTTTTGAGAAAAACTTTCACATCCGTAAATGTTCTTAAGCCGTCTCTCATAATCTTCAATATCCAAATTCTTCGTTCAGTGTATGTAATGTCAGCATTATGGAATAAATCCAAGAAATCAGGGATAACTGAAAAATTGATGGACATCTTCCCTATGACAAAGTAATTAACTGGTTTGAATAAAGGATCCAATGGATGCATCATTACGTAGACGGATCTTGCAAGATAGACTGCTGTTACTGCAGGTAAGCGAGGGTTTACTATTGAATTGTCACTATTGGTAGCATCTGTAATTGCAGTATTCATACTATTCCGTAAAGTGTCAAAGAATCCTGTCCACAGCAATTTGTCTTTTTTGTAATACCTGTAAAAAAATAAATACAAAAAAATAGTAGACTTGATTTATCAACTATACATACTCGTATGCAACAAAGAATTATATAATATTGCTCATGTATGTATTTTTTTAATCACATGTTTGCATAATGCTAGTTTTGCAAGATCAGAGTGCAAGCTTTAAGGTCATTAAAAATCTTTTTCAACATTAATTATAAAACAAACATATCTTATTCAATTATAAAGTTTTCTTTGAGCTAATTTATGCCAAAGATACATGACTAAATCTTAATTGTGAATATTTTATATTGATACCATAGTCAACATTTTGAATCAAAAGATGTTTCCAATTACATACATACATTTATAATGTAAATAAATTCTGTATATTTTTCACATAAATTAAATCATTTTATCGTATTGGGTAAAAACACTCTTTCAGCTGGTAAAATAAAAAAATAAATTCTATGTGAATTTGTTTTTCATGTACTGTCAAGAATTTAATCACAATTAATACAATGCAAAAATAAAAATAATACTCACATTTCAGATTCTAAAAGCGAATAAAATCTTTGCAAGACTGTGTATGCAGCTGCTCTGATATCCGGACAAGTGGATGCCAAGCTTATTAAAGGAATGGCCAGAACTCCTCCCCTCACAATCCTGTGTGTGTAAACTAATGATCCTGGAGCCATTATGAAATTTAATAGAGGTAAGACAAATGATGGATCATAAATAGTTTTTTCAATTTCATCTCGCTCTCCAAATACAGCAAACTCATCATTTTTAAGGATCTCAGTACAGTTATCAAGTATAAAACGATTGACTTTGTTTGATAATACTTTTGAACTATCCTCTTGATTGTTTTTCGAGACATTATATTTCATTGCCAAGAGATCGAATAATACATTTTGGTTGTCTCTTGAAATATTTACTTTGGAACAGTTTGTGAAATCAGTTTTTGGTTTGAGTGTAGAGTGTATGGAAAAATATTTTACTGTTCTCAATACGGTTTCTCTATCAAGTAAATTCAAAACGTGATTAGCTGTTGGATTACTCCATAGGGTTCGTCTATTTCTTTTCATTCGAACAGCGTAGTGATTGCTGGCAATATCGCCCCAAAGATATGGTTGATACTCTGCCATTGATATTCCACTTGCTTCGTAAATATTTAGAATTTGTAAAATTACTAAATCTATTTTACTTCTGGTTGCATGATACGCGCTCAAGAAAATAGGTATGTGTATTGTTTTTGCGACACTTACATCTTTTTGAACCAATACGAGTAACAATTTAACAAGGCAAAATTTCACAACTTCCTGATTGCTTAGGATGACATCTAAAAATTCAGAATGAGAAGTTGTCATTTCAAAGACATTTTTTATATCGTCATGTTTTTCATGATACAAAATATCTATCAATGTAGGTAGTACTTCAAATAATGCATAGCTACCACTATATTCTTTTTCAATATGAAGTGACTGCTTCAAGACAGATTTAATGAAATTTTGCCAGACTGAGTTTTCAGTAATGGTTTTGATTAGTTTAGTTTTAGATTCTTCTGTTTTGGTAAGAAAAGGGATAAAGGATACAAAGTTTTTTAGAGAAACACAAAGGGTTTCGATGAGTGCATTCTGCACTGTTTCCTTCTTAAGAGCCAATGAAGATAAAAATAATATATTGAGTAAATAATTCCCTTGGATTTCGAGTAGTTTTTCATCATTCTCTTCATTGAAAGTAGCTTTTAAAAATACGGCTTCCATGATTTTTACGTGGAAAAGTTCAGCAACTTCAAATTTGTGAACTTTTTTCAATATTTTCTGGCATTCTACAGTCGACATACACGTATGAATGAAGAATTCTATTACAGAGTAATTGTCAACATACAGTTGTGCGGCTTTATGAGGTTTTTCGATAATCCTTTGAATGATTGGCTGATATTTATCGTAAATACTTTCTATTAGTTGTTTTTCTGATAAGAATTTTGTATGAACAAGTGCAGCTTCTAAAAGTGGCACGACGAGTTCTCGTTTCTCCAAAATGTCTGGATTTTTTGTTATTTTTATAAATTTGGGTAAAACATTTTCATTGAATTTTAACAGTTGACTGGCGAGTTTCACTGTTGACTTATTGATATGTTTTATGCTGAAAATTGTTTCAAATACCAAATATGGCACAACGCAAATGTATTCTGGATTTTTATTCAAATATTTAAATAAGGACTCTTCGAAATCAGTCAAATTTATGGTCAACTCAAGATCTGAGATCATCTTAGGATATAATAAAGAAATATTTTTGAACTGTTCTAAAGAGAAAGTTTTGTTTGACTCAGTGTATAGATTTATACAATAGCAAATGATTTTCACCCAAGAAGAAGCTTCTGAATCCTCACTAACCATGCATGTTACATTCAAGTTTAATATGCCTTGTATCAAATTAGATACGGTGGGTAAATACAATCCAATTATTGATAGAATTTGATCCGTATTCGGAAAGTTTACACCCTTTTTATTTTTCTCACACTTTTTGATATAATGATGTAGTGAAGAGAAGATTTTCTGTTTGTATGGCAGCATGTGATAATCTATGAGTGACTCGTTAATGTTGTATCCTTTGTGTATTTCAACAATTTCTAAAATGATATCGGTTATAAATATATTGCTGCTGCTTTTTTTCTTTGAAAATGGTTTAAAGTTTGACAATATAATATCGTGTGATAGAAGTTTTTTAAATAATCTGATGTAAAGTGTTTTTGATTCAAATTTGTCAATTGATAGTTGCAAAATTGTCTTTAATGTTGCTTTACAGTTATTCCCTTTGACGTCTGTAAGCAAATCTAATGAGACAAATGAACACATATAAAATAATGTCATATTGAAAATGGTGACAATGTCTGATATTTCAGATAAGTTGTCTGGTAAAGTATCATTTAGATTGAATAATTCTTCTGCTAAGAGAGATTTGCTTAGCTTAAAAATTAAACTTGATTTTGAGTAGATTTTGGAACTTATGTTGGTCGGGCATTCGATCCACTTTGATGTATATTTTTTTACATTAACATCAATTTCATACTCATCAATGATATTTAAAAATTTCTTCGGGTTTTCTTGAAGATGTAGTAAATTGACTAAATACTTATTTTTCAATAGAATTAAACTGTCATCTGTATTCTTATTTGTTATACATTTCATTATGCCGATGAAAAATTCTGTGAATGAAGGTTTTTCCAGTATGAATATTGGTTCGGTTTTAGGTTCTCCTTCAACATTTAAGCTATCAAAAACTTCATCCAAGTTGTCCTCGTACAAGTCATCTTGAGTTTTAGCATTCAATTCTATTGATTCCAAAAGCGATTTATAATTGTTACTATTTTTATTGATTTCTTCAATGAGGCTTATGAATATTTTGATTATGTCAGTATTGTCATTGCCTATTTCTTGTATGATTTGAATGAGTATATCAACCTCTTCAATATTTCTTTCAAAAAGGCCAGTGGTGGTGAGAATATTACTAAGAACCGATTTGGCTTCTAGAGATAAACTCATATCTGGACTTAAATAAACAACAAACATTGCATTTAAAATCTCACTAAATAATGGTTTTTCGGGTGCAAAGGCCAATTTATCTGCACAGAGTAGAAACTTTGTAATTTTCAACATCAGCGTTTCTTTTTCCTCAATATTTAGAATATGTATTTTTTCAAGCAACCTTTTTGTATCTAACGTGGTCGAAACAGGATCGAGAGATTCTGGAACTATTTCATCATATATTAGCAACAAGTCTAATATATTAATAAGAAATTGTCCATTTGTAGGTGCGTGAATTTTATTTGAGTCAATTTTATCATCAGTTTGCTTAACTTTTTCAACTTCCATTGCAGAATGCATTATCGATACTAAATAATCTATTTTTGGAAAATGTGATGATAGGAAATCTTGTATTTTATTTAACAGTGCATCACAATTGGCAATATTTTTTTCTTTGAAAATAGTACAATAATGTTTAACTGACTTGAGCATTGTGTTAAGGATAATTATAATCTCATTTTTAACTGCTTTATCCAAAGACTTTAATCCTTCTATTGATTTATTCAGTATGGCAAGTGGTAAGCATACATTTTTTGTAAAAGTAAATATTTGAGTAGTATTCAATTCAATTACTTTTGCTATTAATGCATCTGTTGAAAATAAGGCTATAAGGTCTTTCAAAAAACATGTTGTTTTGATCCAATGTTCAGAATTTCTTGGAATATATACTTCTTCAATCACATTTAAAATTGGTTTGTGTAAATCCGGACATTGGAATAGAATCGCAAATATAAGTTTAGCAGCACTTTCGTTATTCCAAGGGGCTTGTAAAGACTCTAATGCTTTCCAGAGATGTTGGCTTGTGTGAGATTCACTTGTTCCCAAATTTATATCTGTGAAATATATTCCATGCTTGTGAGAAGTACACAATTCATATAATAGATTGTGTACAGCTTCATCAATTTCTGCTTTTAACTGGTCATTTTCTTCTTTAGATCGATTTTTCCAATTAAATAAATTGAAAATTTGAGGAATCACATCAGAGTTGAACACTTTCATTTTGTTTGTTTTTGTTATATTGCCATTTTGAACAATGTGCCTTTGAAGAGTATTGATTACACCAATGACAAGTTTGGCAGGATCTTTCACCAACTCGTTTATAATCAAAGATATGATTCCTTGTTTTTCCAAAAGTGACTTTATGAGGGATGTATTGCCTTCACCAAAAAAGGACATGATAAATATGATGAAAGATTTTCTAACAGAATCATTATCTTTGGAAAATTTGAATTTCGCCAAGTGCGACACATGTCTCGGATGAAAATTCAATTGATTCAGAATGACAAAACCAAGTTCTGAATTTAGTTTAACTATAGATGTCAAGAGATTTAATGTTGATATTTGCTCTTTAGGATTTGATTTATCATTTAACATAGAATCAATCGTCGACATATAAGAGTTTAAAAAATATCTACACGTTTCTTCGGCTTCTTGTTTTTGCAAGGGTAGTTCGTCGAGGATCTTATCGAACAACACTTTGAGAACATCGAAAACAACTGTTGCGGTGGTTGGATTTTTCTTATCATCTTCACTTATCTGCCGTAGTATTTCTCCAGAGTTTCCACTGGCATCAAAATATAGTTTCACATTTTCAGCGTTAGCATTGTTTTGAATCACTTTCAGAAATTGATTCAATGCTGGAAATGTAATTTTTTTGGTTATACTGCTTTATTTTTAAATCTACAATGTTTTGAATATGGGTTATTTACCAGTCGCATTTCCTGGACCGCCAGCAAGTTCTTTACGAAAAAGTTTAAAATCAAATTTAGATTCCCCGATCGTTGAAACCTGTTTTTTCTTTTTCTTAACATTTGTATTCTCAGCAGTTGTCGTCTCTGCTTTTCTTTTTGTGGCTTTGACCGCCATTTCGTGGAACTTCTTTAAATTCTACAAAACAGCACGTGAAACATAACCTATACTGTCACAACAAACAATGCTGCCATGCTTAGTAGAGCTATGTCAGTATGATTTATTAATAAAATCTTAAACCATTGTCCTTCATGGGGTTTTTAATTGATTTATTTTCATATTTGAGTAAAATTTATTTGTTGTTTGATAATACATTTTAACTTATTTAATTTTTTGTAATTATCAAAATTGAAAGTGCTATTTTTTGTGATAGTGGATGATATTTGTATTTTTTTAAAATCTGTAATGTTGTTATTTTTACCAAATGCCAAAATGTATACATTGTTTATATGCATTGATAAATAGTGATAAGGTATTTGATAACATTGTAAATCGTATAGCATTGACGTTTGGAGGTTATAATGCAATGACAGGAGCGCCGGCGCGCGATCCCCACTACCGGGAACAGGCACGGCGGCCAGGGGTGGCGCACCACGGCGAGGGGTGATGCTTCAGTCGCGTGAGGGTGGCCAGGACAGAGCACTCTGCACGGCTATACTGCTCTTCTGACTCGCGGACCCTAATACTGGTGACCCCTGACTAGCAAGTAGTCAATAGTCATAACTAGTAACTAGTAACAAGTAACCAGTAACTAAACCAGGAGCAGGAGCAGGATTACGTCACGTGACTCGAGGTTATGCCGGGCTGTCAGTGTGAGCATTATCAGTATTATCAGCACTATCAGCACTATCAGCAGTTATAGTGTAGTGGAGCTCCAGGACCATGAAGTGCTCGTAGCCCTGCTCGCTATCCCGGTGTATCCCAGCGTAATCCCGTGAATCCCAGTGTAGTCCAGTATGAACTCCAGCGTGGTGACGGCATCCAGCATGTTGGCCAGATGTGGTCAGTATGGTTTATAATATTACTTTAATCCACAAAATCACCATAATACTCACAATCAGCCCCACGCCTATACTATCGATCTACTTGATGACGCATTACACCCTCAAACACCTGGCCGTTAAACTTACCCCCGATGTTACAATGTTACATTAATTAATGAATAAATTGTACATCTTTTCTTAATTGCACAATCAATAAAATATCACAACGCTATATTAGGCAAAGCGGAAAGAAATGAGAATTTTTTTCACTTACAAAAAAACTTTATTTAAAAAATCTACATACAACTAATTTCCGTTGTTTTCGATCACCTTTCGCTATAATATAGGCAGCTTTTCGATTCCTTTTTGAAAAAACCACCCTCAAATGATTATCACCTGTGTTTCTTTCCTATGCATTGGAGATAATTCTTTGATGGTTTTTCGAAGATCAGCTTCCACTGCTGATTCAAAATCGTCTTGTAAAAAAATTATCATTTCTTTTCAGCTTTACCTAATATTTTAATTTAATTGATTATCTTAAAACTATATGCCTTGTCTGTTTTATTTGTAGATACAGATTGTGTCTTATGAAAAAATACCGCGAAAACTACTTATTGGTCAAAATCGATTACATGACTTGTTATCACTGGCGGATCATTCGTAAATGTGAAGGGTGTGTCGATTTCGACCAATGAGAAACGTTGGCGGGCTTTTTGACTTTGATATTTATTCTACATCTAATAATAGCTTGTATCTCTCGATAGTTTTACAGAGTAAATATCAAAATTGAGGCATACGGAAATAGACTTAATTAATTGGTGACACCTAAAAACTATATTTTTCCATGTTTAGTAAACAAAAATTAATACTGAGATAAATCTAAACTTTTTTAGGATTTAATCCTTGTTTCTTAACTAATCTTAAAACTAGCTTATGTGTCAAACTATCAAAATAAGTTTTATCAGTTATTTGAAGATATGAATAAATTAAAAATGCGTTATGTGTTCTCGATTATATATTTTTGAAAAATTAAATCACGTCTTTAATACTCAAGAAATAATCATTGGTATTGATTTGCGAAAGTATACGTTAAATTGTTTATATAAAATTTATTGTATAAATATTATGTGTTCACTCGTAAACTCAATTGAATGAACTTGTGTCTTTTAACATATTATTATCAGTCATAAAAAATCTTTATAACAATATTCATCACGTGTAATAAAATTTTATTGAGAATAGAATTTCTAAAAATGTTTATTATACGTCCCAGCTGGAAAATGTATGGAAATAGAATTGAGGTATGTGAAAATGTGGAAATAAAACGAGAATAATCTCATTAACATCTTTTTTGTTTGTTTGCGGTTATAAATTTCGACAGATTCAGTCAACAAGTTTAATAATTACAGTGACAAGTTATAAATTAATAATTTTTCATTTGCATTATGAATGGAAAAGCTTCAGATGTCGAGTTTCTTTATTCGTAATATCACACGCTTTGAATAAATAATGTTAAATACTAGTTTTACTGTATCGTGACCAGTTTCAATTGCATTTTAGACTGATATACATTATAAATTGGAATTGTATCATAATTTAGGATATGGCCTTTGCAATATAATTAATTGACCTTGTTTTAACGATCCATTGGACAATTTTCGGCTTAATCGCCTTTTAAATGTGATACTTAATAATTCATTTACACAGATACAATCTGATGATGGTTATGAGTGATTACTATAATTTTTTTTTTTGTAAATACTATTTGAATGTTGAAGTATGTTGACGTGGTCATCAATTGGTATGAATGTATATTATTATTTTTTATTTATATACACATTTTGTTAGAATATACGATACATATGGTTTATAGCTAGTATTAAAAATTAATGTACAGTCGTCGCTTTAAATGAGACAATATTTTTTTACGCCTTTTGTAATTATGTATATCGTATTTCATTTTGAGATGGATTATTTTTGTAAGATTGTTTTTATTTTAAATTAGTATGATATTAAATTAAAAATGTTACTGGTATAAATGCGTTTGTAATAAATTCATGCTAATCTTAAATTCAAAATTTAGACATGCTAAAGGGTAACGGTTATGATTGTTCACACCGCCAAATTATAATATCATATTGAATTATTTTGCTTGTGTCTGAAGTTTGATTTTTGCTCTAAAATTTACATGGCGTCCACATGGCTTATTAATTTATTGAAAAATTATTTTGTTTTTTAGTTTATTTTACTAGAAACGGGTGGGGCAAAAGTCTTGCTACCATTTTGATTGCGCGCTATTTTGGTTATGTGACGTTTAGATCAGTTTCGTTTTAAGCATTGTGTTTTATAATCGACAACACACAACACAATGCTTAAAGCGAAACTGATCTAAATGTCACATAACCAAGACGCGCAATCAAAATGATAGTGGGACTTTTGCCCCGCCCGTTATTAATCATTAATTAAAAAAAAAAAACATATTTATACTGTTGGGTTTCCGATTTAATTATATGTAATTTTTTGTCGCAAATGTGTTTTTTTTAAATTTTAAATTTAATCGTCAATTTGATTGATAAATATTTCAGTTAATCTGATATTAAAGTCTTTGGGAAATAATCGTTATATTTATCATGCTTCAATACCCCCCGTCGATTTGTTCACGGTCAACGGTTTATCCATTCTAAAGCTATTTAAAAAGTTAAAAAGCTCGATTTGTTTGTTTTATTTGTCTTCGATTTTTTTAGACTGAAAAGGTCAAACCAATGAAAGTGTTTAAAAATATCTCTTTTAAGGCCGAGCCTTGTTTTATGTCTCTCTGCTAATCCCACACATTTATTATTTTACAATATTCCCCCTTTATTGCATCCCACTTTTGCATAAATATATGTGGTTTTAAAGCAGTTGTTATACTGAATAATTATACCCTGTTTACGTAGTGTTAATATTTAATACGTAGATTGAAGACTTGCAAGTTCTATGTTATGAAAATAAACTGGTCATAAATTTATTATATCAAATATGTCATTTTATGATCAAAAGACAATTTGACTGCATTGCGGTGAACATGTTACATGAGTCTATAACTTATATTTTATGTTGAATGCCATTGCTTATAAAGTTTATAAATAATAATTAAATACGGTTTCATGTGTAAAGCATTGTGGTGTAATATGACAGAACATTTCAGCCGTAATCCAATTATTGAGGCTTCAACATGTCAATTCGAGTTCAATGCCTTTCTATATTATACAATTTTAAATATTTATGTGTGGACGGATTTTGAATGATATCGCGTTTCACATTCGGGTTTTTTTAAAACCAAAATTTACACAGATATTCCATTAAGCAATCCAACGTAATCACAGTATTCTTCTATATCCTGTTTATTTTTGTAGAGCAAAATAAATGTTAAACTTCAGACATATAAATGACCATGATTGTAATATTTGATCTACAAAAATAAGAAATATGTACACATTAAATTTATTTAGATATCTATCGAATGAAATATCATAGAGTTAATTTTTTATTTCAATACATATGTATTGTTCCGTTAGAAATGAACATTTTTAAAATAACCTACTTATTCAAGCAATTTCTAACTACATATAATCAAATATATTTGATACGTTTTTAGTTAATTTGAACCCTTTATTGTATCTTTACATAAAAAATGTCTTAATAAGCGGTAATTACATTAAATAAATAAATCTATCTGTACGTGTATGGTTAGGACAAATCCGTGAACAATTAAAACCGGTTTTTGCACTTCTGCCCCCTAGATCTGATAATAAGCAGACCTAGTCCAAGTGGGTGTGGTGAAGTGCTTTGAAGTATTCGAGCTCTGCAACGATTACCTTATTATTTGATTATTGTATTATTCCATTTCAATATTTACACAAAAAAATGATAAACTATACATATCATATATCAATTATTATAATCATGGGATCATCATTTTACCACACAATAAATATGTAAGGCACACAGTGCTCTACAATTGTGAGCAATTAAAGCCTGAGCCTGTTTTTAATTGCTCTTGGACTAGGTTGGATAATAACTATTAACTAAAGACATCATGTACATACTTAATTTTAAAATCCTGTTATCGAATGAAACTAATTATGACGATCCCACGTGTTACCTCATGTAGAGGTAGATAATAAAAATTATCTTTAAAAAATCACTGAGTTAAAACGTGTTTTTCTCTTATTATCAATGTTACAAAGTGGCCGTGTTCACGGTCCTGTTTCCTTGTTATTTTCATAAAAAAGTAGATGATTGGCGTTGAATACACGCTACGTCCTTTACATGTAAGATTATATGCGATGAAAAGATTCAATTGGTCCATTGGCTCCAAATAATAATAAATTGTTTGGTGAAGGAGAAGTAGGAGTTGTTCCGTAGACACCAAATACCGTTACTTCAAGCAACGGTCACCGTCGACCGACTCACTTTTTGTCTTCCTTTGCCAGCTCGCTCTTGCTGTTTTCACACAAAGGATGATCATCGTAGTACCTAATGATGGGGTCATCTTACTGGTACTACGCCATATATAGCTAATTCATACCCCATACAATGTTTTCCAAGATAGGTGCTATTATCAGTTTATTGAACTATTAACTCTCGAAGGAAGGAAGCCCGTAAATTACACGAGTATTAATGCAAATATGCTTTAAAGTTACCAGTTACCTATGTAATCATTTAGTTGACAGTGGTATGGTTCTATAAACGACTAGAAAGGCAGCCTTAGGAGCTTTCACAACTGGTTCTATAGTCAAAGAATCTCTATACAGCTGATCTATGAATCATTGAGGAAAGCCTTAGTGATGTCAGCATTATATCTATCCGTAAACGTCAAGCATCGTACACAATTAACGGTAGATTTTTATTTCGATTCACCGCAATATAAATATAGCTCTAACGAGAATTTATCACGGAAGTAAGTTCACCGTGCCAACGCTATCGTATGAAATTAATATTTTGGTTCAAAATTCGCTTTTTGATAGTATAGTGCAACACCTCTTATAACAAAAGGTAACGATAGGAAAATTCATTTTCTCTAGACGGCTTTCTAGTTAAAATAATATAATATTTATATTTCATCGATATCCAATTTGATTTGATTACACGAAAAAATAATAAGAAAAAAAATTGGCATAACGGGCAAGGTTCTGAAACGAGTTATGCTCTTTATAAGAGGGTTCACTGTATTTAAATCTTCATTAGGTTTCGTTACACGAATCCCCAAATGTAAACATGATACTGAAATTTTATTAGGATTTTAATGTTGTTAATAATCCTCCTGGACTCCTTTGTTTGGGAAGTTTTACCCCATCCGCCTTACTCTCCAGAGGTCACACCATCAGATTATCATCTTTTTCGGTCAATTCAGCATTGTTTGTCTGGTGAACTTTTCACTTGAACTTGGCAAATTGGATTGCCTGAAAGAAAAAGGTATTTATATATAGGGAAATCAGACTTCTTCCTGAAAGATGGGCTTGAGTAGTAGGAAAAGAAGGGCAATACTGAATTCACTCAACTCATAAAAAATATATCATTAATTTTGTTATTATAAAAAAACCCGGCGTAAACTAATTCAACCCCCTAATAATATTAAATTGTTGATTTGAGTCTAATATCCGTTAGGTTAGGTTAGGTCATTTCGAAGAACTTCTAATACGATCGAGTATATGAATTATTTATGTTTAATAACCAAGTAGTAAACCAGGTTAGAGATTGTCTATTTTTTTTAAATGTTTTTCACCCCATGAGCCACTGCGTTATCTGCTATTGTATTTTCAGTTTAATTTTCACATCCCTATAAGGTTGAGGGAATACAGTTTATCGGAAATACAGTATCGGTACGTGTTTATGGTAAAGATATACAAGAACATATTTTATTGTAGCAAATAGATTAGACCCGGTAATTTACTCGTTTGTAGTTGACGCCTAGACGTGATTCAAGGCGAGTTATTTCAGGGCTTTTCAACACTTCAGTGGATATTAAAAGTGCTTGTGATACTTTTGCACGTAAAAATCTGTAAAAATTCGAGTATCCAGTCCTTATTCTATTTTCATGCTTATATTCCTGACGATATGTAATTAATCTAGTATGATTTATTAGGTGTATATAGCTATATTTTGAGGGTATTGTAATGTAGTTATTTGTGGGTGGTAGTAATGGCTGCCTCCTTTCGCCCACATTGTTTTGCTGGTTGCCCATTTGACCTTTATATTTCTTTGTCGATATAGGACCGTGTTACATTTGCCCTTAGACATTATCCGATGACTGTATAAATTCATATTAATCGCCAATATCCTTCGGATACTTTCAAAGGATCAATAATTGCTGCGAGCTTTTCTTAGCATATTATTATTATTAGTCTTACTCCTATGAGAAAAATGCTTATTTATCCAATGCAAAGCAGGCATATAATTCATATTAATGACGTTCATCGAGTGATAAATGGATGATGGTTGAGAATGTTAACGAATCATGAACTTGTACATTGTAGTATTTTAAAAGCCGAACGCGTCAGCTATAATGTACATATATCCTTGAGACATTCAACATTCGTGATCTTGATGATGATGACTTGTAAATACGAAACACGACTTTCACAGTCTTGAGTTCAAGTGAATTTATACTTGGTAGTTAATGAAATGGAACGAACACAATGTATACCTTTAGAGGTGGTTATGCAAATTTGCTACATAATGAAGAGAGCTTTACAGTGTGTTCAGAACCTTTTGATTTTTAAAACTACTTCAAATTCATCATGTTAGTAATTATTTTGTATGGTTTTATTTTTAAATTGATTTATTTATATGTATTTATATACGACCCGATGGGATTTTTTACACACAAAAACGTGTTAATTTATTGATGAGTTAGTGATCCTAACGATTACTAGTTACACAGCTATCGCCACAGTATTTACCTTAAAATACAGGAAATAAAAGTAAAACTGTATCAAGACGATCGATTGGAAATTTATTAATATTATTCCTGATCTCCCAATCGTCTTTTTTGGGATTTGAACCTATGATCACAGTATTTGTAGCCACGCTCTTTAACCCCTGAATTATTACTCTGGTTTAATTAAATCACAGCACACGGATGGCTTATTTTTTTCATGAGGAAAGATTCTTGGAAAACTGTTTTCAATAATTATCCATGATTATTGTATGAATAAAATAAATTTTCGTTTTGCTACTTTGACCTTTCCAAACTCTCAAAAACGTAAAATATTGTTTTTGGAATGTAAGATAATTACTTGGTCGATTTAACAATTTATGAAGCCTTATTGATTAACGAAATTTTCGCGTGGGCTCTAATTAATATTTTGAAAGCATGTCTTTTTCCCTTTGATGGAGAGGCTTGAATATTTATCCTGTGTTATTTAAAAATGTGAGGTCGATTACCTCAATTAATTATTTTATTCGTTTGGTATTTGGTCGCTTTTATGATCGTTCTCTTTGTCCCTGAAGATTGTGATATAATTTTTATGTGCATTCAGAACTGGTTTATATGCAATATTTAAATGCGGCGGATTGAAGTCATATTATTTGTATGATATTGTGAAGGCATGTCATGAATTTGAGTATGGCAGTGTCATTTTTTGTGTTTATTACACCAAGTCAATTATTTTAAGCACTCAATCTACAAGACGTGGTGGATCGCGTTTACGATGTGCGAATGCTGCATTTTGACTTGAACGACCCTCAAACCGGTCCAGGTTCTCTTTGTAGGTCTTCTCTCAACTCTGATAGCCACAACATGGCACTTCCAAAAGGCTTCCGTCACTTCAAGGATGCTGTCATTGTGGCCTTGTACGCCATGATGAAGGAAATCTTGCAAATCTAAAGAATTCTCTACATGAGGGTATTCGATTGTTAAAAGGCGATTATGATTGAGAATAAATCATCCGCTCGAAAAATTGACTGTCGGATATTCTTATCCACCCTTTTTCGTATCCTAGCAATGATAATCTTTTCTATGTATACTAGAATTTATTAAGATTTCTAAAAATGTGGAATTGAGAGTATTTTTTTTATTATATTATATACACCCCGAGCGGCTTTGTAAGGTTTTTACAAATTTTTGTTCTTAGACACAACAACGTGTTAATTAATGATCGTAACTATTACCAGTTACACAGGTCACCAACAGACTTAATAATCACCTCAATATTTACCTTCCAATTCAGGAAAGCAGAGTAAAACTTGATCGAGACAATCGATCGTGATTTTATTATTATTATTCCCGATCTCATAATTTATTTTTTGACCTATTACGCTGATATATTAACAATTATTTATTCAAGTTATGTATTAAACTTTTATTTAATTATTTATTCACATGCATACCTACATTACAATAGCAGTAACCTTACAAATAAACCAATGCTTTACAATAGTTTGGAAAATAAAAAAAAACAATGACACCAGTATATTATACATATTACAAGAACACTTGAGAAAAATTAATCTGATGGAACCTAATGGAAATAATTTTCAGAACATAGCTATAGATTTTTGTCATTAACTTAAATTTGTGTGTGTGGTGGCTAATTGTAGAAAAAACTTGTATATTTTGATATCCATTTAGTTTCAATATGAATTTATTTTTGTTTTCAGGTAAGTGAACTTCCTATCTTTTTGTTATCAGACCAAATCTTCTTATTTAAGTAAGTCAATATTTTATTTATGATGGAAAGAAGAAATTTATTTGAGTATTTATTTTCTTATGGAAGGAAGTAATAATCAATGTCAAGTTGAAGATTCATACCAAAATATCAAATTCCCTATTGGGTCACTTAATTCATATACATACGTTGTGTTGGCTTAAATGTAGTTTTGCGATTGGAAAATTAGATAGTCGCTATGTGTATGGCCTTTATAAAAATAGGAAGCTTGTATGCTCATTTGATATTCAGAATTGTCCTGGCATTTTATTTAACAGCAAAACAATGACAAAAAGTAGATTTGCATTCGCTTCCTGGTTCCATTGGGTGTAGAGAATGCAGCTTTTGATCTGTTCGCCGCGGTTTGTTCTTTTTTTTCAACTTATAATAATAATAAGTATGTGGGTGATTTACTCTGTATAGTGAATCGGTGGTTATTTTTAACTTGCGGTATGCAAAAGCTTTTTAGGGCAAGACAGGCTTTCGCGTAAGAGAGGTGGCCAGGAGGTACGTTGACCCTGTCCCCATCAGCCAGGGGTATGAACTTAATCCTTTTCATATTTGATATACTCTATAATCGGAACCCTAAAATAAAATCATTTATTTAATCTTCAATCTCTGTCTTTTTTTCTTATTTACCACTTAATTATGTATATGACCCATTTTTGAATGGGTTCAACGGCATCGAGGATAAATATTGTAAAGTTTTCCGAAAGTTTACTTACATTGAACCCACTTTAAATAAATATCAGGAAATTTGTAAATTAAAGGTGGTGTCAAAATCAACAACAAATTATGCATTGTTAATTACACTTTGCTGCTCCTGAACACTCGATAAATTATTATTTTGTCGCGATTGCTTTTACTGAAAATTATTTACATTTTATTTTACATTGTGTATGCCTCTGTATTTCCGACATAATACGGGATTTATTATTTATACAGAGATAAACATACATAATCCAAATGGATACGATGAAGTTCTTTGATGTATTTGAGTTCTGCAAGGATTACTTGGTTACAAGGTTCTCTATAATAATGTTTTATTATGTATTTCAATTATCTGATATTTACACAAAACTTTATATGATATGCATTTACAATTATTCAATATACATAAGTATGGGATATAATTTTATGTAAATGTTATAAAAAAAAATCTATTAATATCCGAATATTTACATAGAAATATATTAAAAATGTAAATACCACAGTGCTTCAGAATTTTGAGCTGTTGAAAACTTTTTTTTTACCCTCTTAACCTAAGTTCGGATATAAATTACATAATAATATGAAAATAAATATGGTAATATATTGTAATATGATCATTGTACATAGTTTCGAATGCAAAATTTACTGTTTATTAAAAATATTGCTTGGTAATTATATAAAATGTGCAGTGACACCATTAGTTATTTTAAAAAAAATCTTGATATTTATTTAAAATGGGTTTAATGTAAACAAACTTTACAATATTTATCTTTGATTCCGTTGAACTCATTCAAAAATGGGTCTTATACAAATACTCTTTATATTTAAAAGCGAACTAAATTACCAACGGCCTTACATGGATTGAAATATACAAACATTAGAAACAAGGATTAGTATATCTGTGTCCGAAGCTTTTCAATTTTAGTTTTCCCACCTATGTATGTAAAAAATCAATGAATCTGGATAGTTTATGATAATAATAAATGAATCGAGTGTCCCTGATTCCCGGTAGGGATTGGTGACCCCGAGTTGTGATACACAAGTGGGTCATTCTCTCGCAAGTACAATGGCCAAGGGCACGTTATATAGAACCTTATTTATACAACCTTTATACTACGAAAGCGGTTCGATACTCTGCAGTAACCCTGCGCATGCTACCCAAATCACAATCCGCCTTTATTTTTTGGCAACCTTTTACGCATTTCTGTGTTCTTGTGCCAATAAACTCTCCACGTTGGTTTACATACAATGAGTACTAGGTTGGCCCTTATAAAATTTATTTTATCGTAGAGAAATAATCGCTTATCTCATCGTTTAAGCTCACTATATAAAAGTATTCTGATAAAACGATATATTTAAAATGTTACTTAACTTTGAGGGCTAAATTCAGGGATCAGAAATGAGCAGAAAGAGAAATAATCTTATAATAGTACATTGGTACCTCGAGAGACGAATGCATATTCTAAACCCTATACATATACACTCACACATGAAAATTGTAGTCCCCAAAATCCGACACTCGAGAGAAACAAGGTTTTTCTTACAAAATCAACCGTAATGATCATGTTAATTGGATCTTGGGTCCTGTTCAGGAGGCACCGGGACTATTTAGAATTAGACGGAACGATGAGATTTACCCATTATATAAGAGCGTGAACGTAGTGCAGTTTATTAGGGCTTTAACATTAGGTTGGGTTAAAGAGCAGGAGGGATAGTATTGGAAATACTATCCAGCAAGCCTGTGGGTAAGAGAAGGCAGGGTAGACCTAGGCTAAGGTGGGCTGATGAGTTCTAAAAGGTAGTTAGGAGTTTAGGAATTAATAACTGGAGGAGCATAAGTGGAAGATGCTGGTGCGGGAAGCCTTGGAAACTGGAGCGCTTATTAAGATGATGATGATATATATAAGCTCATTGGTATCAGGATAATCAAATTGTGTAATTAATTTTAAATTATTTTTATATTTTTCCCATACCCTTCCTTCTCTTAATACTCAATAATCCGCTATAGGTATATCAGAAAATATTAATTTAATATTAAAATGACGTCTCAACTATTAATAGATAATAAAGGGCTGATTGAAATTATAATTGTTTTATTTTCGTTAAGTGAGAGCTTTTAGTGCGAAATGTATCATGCAGTTTAAATCTCTACCGCGCTTCGCATCCAACCAGCTACCGTATTGACGTTCGCTATATTATAATTTAAGCATTCCACACATAATAAGGCTCGTGTAATATAATATGTATATTCAAATACGGATGCGAAAAAAAAAATATAATGGCGGCGTGTTGGTAAAAAGTGATTTGGCCAGTAACGGAACACGAACAATCAAAATAATACCGCGGTGATACCGTTCCACGAGACGAGGCCTTTCTGTATGCTCACCGTTATACTTCACCCTGACTACTATAATATATATATCCGAAAATACTATGCCACAATATACAATATCAGATCCACTATTTAATACGGTGGATAAGCTCTTTAACGGTCCGTGTAGGAGGAACTACTATGGAATTAGTATACGAATCCACGGCGAGAATGTATTTCGATATTACGTGGAACTTGGCCGATGTAACTGAATAGGCACATTTCCTATATAAACACCACCAGAAAATATAAATTTTTTATCAACGATATTTTTTTGTTGTATTTCTTATATATTTCTGTTTCTTCATTTCTCTCACCTTTTTTTTCTATAATACTGACAAATATCCATTGCCGAACCGCATTAGGTTTTTCCTGTAATGGCAAGGTGATGATGGTTCATGCTTTCCTTTTATGATTATATATATATACACACATATATATATATATATATATATATATATATATATATTAGATCATCATAAGCACTCCAGTTCAGTGATGAACCAAGGCTTCCCGCACCAGCATCTTTCACTTATTTCTATTGGAGGCCGCGCTCCTCCAGTTATTAATACCTAATATATATTAGATAAATAAGTAATAATAAATATTTACACAACTCTATGTTCCAACTTTAGTAAAGTACGAACCACTTTGAATTACTACATATAAAAGGCCATAGTGTGTGTATTGTGAGCTCTCTCAGTCATAGAGTAAAACATATACATACACTGTGGCCCTTTATATGTAGCAATTCAAAGTGATTTGGTTCGTATTTTTTTTATTTAATAAAGATCTATTAAAATTCTCGCTTGAATAATAAGAAATAAAGCGTATGTTTTTATACTTCACATTTAATCCATTGTTATATAACTACGATTTATTTTGCAATAATGACATTTCAGTATTGTGTCCACATAGAAGGTGATAAAAACCTATTATTTTTTTATAAAAAATCCTGTCGGAAAATCTATATATTAACTGTAAAAAGATTACTTGACTTAAGTTCCATCATAGTGGATTTGGATTTATACATAGTTTTTTAAGCAATTAAAAAAACTAACCCCCTTATAGATTATTTTGTACATATATTTATGTATAAATAATCGGTTTTAAGCTCTCCTGTAAAATTAACTTTATGGCGATTCAGTCACATAGCCTTTTTACCGTCGACATACTAATCGATTGCTTTCAAAAAATCTTAATAAACACAAAAATAATAATGGCACAAAAAAGCCCAATACACGTTTGTTTTTAAATAAGAAATAACTGAATTTCATTTTTAACATTAGTTAAATCCAAAATATGTCTTTGATTTAGCTTAGTATTTTGTTTTATATTAAATATCATAAAGAAGGTTGAAGTATGTCAATTTATTTAACTTGAACATCACATATTTAGACTAAATTAGATATTATGTTTTGAAATGGTAAGAATTGGTGATAGGTATTTTAAAAAACAAAAATTATCATTGTTTTAAATCACCAATGATTGTTTGTTCTTATCTTCACATATTATTTACTTTAAAATAGCCTTCTAAAATATGTATAAAATAATCAGGAAGCAATGCCAATGATAGATTACTATCAGCGAGTAAAGCAATGATGATTATTAATTCAAGCACTTCATAAATGTTGGCCTTGTACTATTGATAAGATTGAACATTGATGAATCGAATAATTATATATAT